>CABHPH010152737.1:8337-21692 GCA_902168325.1 Peromyscus nudipes
TTGTTACAGACAGACCTCTTCACTGTGTTGAGGATGGCATTTGGTGTCAGGAGCTATTTGACTAGACCTTCCTTTATCTTTGTGGTATTCTCTTTTAGTTACAATACTTTTATCACACGCAGGTAGAAAAGACCAAGAAGAAAACCATGTGAGATTCAAGTGAAATTAGCCACCCATCAGGCAGGATCCCAAGTCTCCAGGCCAAATGGTCCTTGTAAATAATCAAATCTGTCTTACTCAAGCTACTGAAACAAGACACACCTGTGAAACACTCCCCCTGTGTAATTCTCATGTCTGTCTAATTTAGGATGTTAGGAGTGGGGATCCTGGCTCTTGCCAGGTATAAAATCACATCAACACAATGATCTCAGTGTGACTCACAATCTGTTTGCATCGTGTCTGGTCTCCTTCCACAAGAAGATGAACATTTCCTCAGCATCTTCCTTCTAGGCAGGACTGCATCGTCGCTTTTTCTCTTCAGTGCCTGCAAGTTCTATATTGCCTTTCTTGCACGCCTGCTCAATTTAAGGTCAACCAAATGTCTTTATTCACCTTTTAGGTTGTGCTAAACTATGTCCAGCAATGTTTACTCACTGTTGCAGTGGCCGCCCTGGCACGGGTACTTTGTAGGTCTCTGCTGCTTCCCGACTGAGATTTATTCCTTTGTCTGAGACCATTAATTTGCTCACAGCCTTTATAGAAGGCAAGTTAATTGTCTTTTTTTTTTTTTTTGCTAATTTTACCTTTCCATAAAGGTGCTCAAGATTTCATGTCACCCCTTTTAGATTCACTCCGTATATTTCGCAAAACTATGATCTCTGTTTCCTGTTTTCTTGCATTTCCTCCTCATCGCCTATCTTTCTGCCATATGACTTACAGCATCTCTCACCATTAATAGCTCCTAGATACATAGTTGTCACTGATGTCTGAAATTTCTGAAATATAGAAATTAAAGAAGTAATATTGAATCAGAGGACTAACATCAAAAATGTGTATATAGTTTTTAATTGATCTCTACATGACAGAATATAGCAGAACATTGTGTCTTCTCCAAGGTAGAATCTACATATTCCACAAAATGCGTTCCCTCCCCAGAACACATTCCGAGATGTACACATGTCGCTACTCCATGACCATGGTCTCCCCATTATGATTGTTGGCTACATCCTCAGACCCCACAGCACCCATTTCTTCATATGGAGTGTTTTCCACATATAGGGAACATCAACCTCAAACTTAGCCATCTAGAGATGGCCCAAGTCATCCTGTAAGTGCTGCTAGCAGTTTTACTCTGGGATGAGTAATAATGATACCATCAGGTCTTTTCAAGAGCACTCATGTTTTGGTAAAATTGGAGCCTCCTTGTACTTGGAGTTAGGCCTAACAACAGGCTTCATTTGCATTCATAGGTTTGTTTAGGTTTTTTTTTTTGGTTTTTTTGAAAGTGTGCTTATTTATTGAGTGTTGCTTTCTAATAACTCATTCTTTCTGACTACTTCTTCATTCTCTACTTCCCTACTAAATATTGTTCCTCCATGGCAGTCAATCTATTCCGTGTGTGCATGGCAGGGGAGGTGGCAGCTAAAATGAACCCATGGGACTGAAATCAGGCGGCTAGAGTTCTACCAGCTCCTGCCTGCTTATGCTAATTTCCTCTGCAACACCATCAGCATCACATTCACCATAGTAGGTCTCTTATTCTCTTCTCTGGTATGCAAGTCTCTCCCATTCATCTGACCTATTGGACAGTTGGACATGGGCTTTCCAAAATATGCAAGCCAAGAAAAACCATTTATTTATTAAATATCACATTCTATATACCTCCTTGATCTGGGAAAGCATTTTCCTGTTCTTAAAATTGTTTTCTTGCTTGTTGACACATTCTCATTAACTTTTTCAGATGATGCATCCTTAAATCTTTTCTCAAAAACTTTAAAGTTTAAAATCTTCTTGACTTGTTTCCCCTTTCCAATACTCCACTTATAAGGAATTAGATATCCCCTGTTCCTTATTCTCTAACATTTCGCCTTCTAATAGATCTAATCTTTGAATAAAGTAAGAGTAAAAGATGGTAGCAACTGTATTGTCTCTTTATTTCTCTTTGTATCATCATTATCTGTTAGACACTTAGTATTTGTAAATAAAGTCTGAGCTCACAGTATCACTAAGAGACTATTGTTATTTACAGATCAATTAGGAACAAATACAATTCAGGCATAAAGTTGAGAGTTGAAACTGCTGACATCTGTAGCATATCTCACTGCAGAAAATTCAAACTTTTTTTTTATTTTACAGTAAAATAAATATTTTTAAATGTCATCTCGAATTCTATGCTGCATGTATATCTACATATTTGATACCCTTTGCAGAGATGAGATATCAAAGACTAGTATGAAACAAATGAAGAAGTTAGAATAAAGGCACCTTGATATATATAAAAACCCTATTAAAGCTCCTTATGGGAGTCCTATAGCCTATACTCTCCCAAGTTTGCTGAATTAAATCTAGCCAAAGACAGATGTAGCTTACTTCCCCGGCCCAAACACACTTCAATCAGAGAGAGCTCCAGGAAGGATGTTGAAAACCTTAAACAAAGATATCCTGGACTTTTTAAAACATGATTTACTGAGAAGTTTCCTGATAGGCTAAAGAAATAGTATTTCTGATGAGAATGAATTTTGACGGTAAGAAAAGAAAAGAATTAAAAGGACTAAGGTGAATATGTTTATGGTGCTCAAGAAACAAAATATGATGTATACTAAAACACACATTATATAACCTTGAAGTCTATTTTCTTAAAGATTGGATCTCTCATACAATACTGACAATTGAATTATCACTTGAATTCTAATAGAACAAAAGAAGTATCTTATATGTAAGGATTCTCACATGTTTGACGGTGGCTTTAGCTACATCATACTGACTGTTAGGCCAGCCAGAGCTATTACATGTAACAAGACAACTTAGAAGAAAAGCAAACAGAAGGAGGCAAGAAGGAAGGAGGGAGGGAGGGAGGGAAGGAAAGGGGAGAGAGGGAGGAAGGGAGGGAGGAAGGAAGGATAAAAAGGAGAGAGAAATAAAAGTATCGTGTTCTATTTTACTCAAAAGAAGGATGAGAATAAGGCTTGCAGTGAAGAGGGAAGTTCCTAACGAACATGTGTGTGCACTTTGGCTGCTTTGGTAGTACCAGAGGCAGGTAATGTGACCATTATGACTGTCCTCTTGCATTTAATTTCCTCCTATCCCACTCTACAGAGTTCTAAAGGCAAAAAGCAATGTAAAAATAACTATAGCTAGGAGCTGAGAAGGCAACAAATCCTGCATTCTCAGATCCTAAACGAGACCTAGTGTAACCTCAAGCTAGATAAGAAATAAGACTCCAACAGCTATTGGAGTAAGTCTCCCCAATAGGTCAAGTTAGAAAAGAAAACCCTCATAACTGAATAGAGAACAGAATTTGGAATTATACAATAGAAACAGATAATTATGGACATTGAAATTAGACAAGTCAGAAGACATGAAGCTCGTCGTTTTCCCCACTGGAGCGCCATTCCTCCCTCATCACCTCCCTATCCCTGTTTAGAAAGGTTTTTCTCACTTCAGTTCTGTCCTTTTATTTGCTTTTGTTTTATTTTTGGAACTTCTGTGTGTAAATTATTCCCATTTTTAAATACACAACTTTAGAGAATTATTATGTGGAGCAGAGTAAAGGGGGAAATGCAAGCCTTGTGTTAGCAGGACCATGGCAGATTTGTTCTCCGTTGGGTAGGGAGGTAGTTCCTGATGCTGACAACAGGACCATGGCAGATTTGTTCTCCGTTGGGTAGGAAGGTAGTTCCTGATGCTGACAACAGGATGGCTTAAGCTCCTTAAGTCAACAGGCACAGCTGAGAGCTGATGAATAAAGGAGATCACACAAGGACTGAATGGCTTTCTAAAGGAGACTGACAAAAGGCTTCAGTAAAATGATGTTTTAAAAGACTAGAAAAGAAGGAAAAGGATCATTTTTATATGTTCTGATCTACTTTTTTTTAATGCTGCTAAATGTACATAAGTAAATATCAGCAGTAATTTTCAATGATCCCTGGGTTTTAGATGAAGTCCTTTAGTTAGTATATATACAGTCGACATCCCATGGAACCCTAAGGTCTATTGAAATGAATTCAGTTACAACAAATGAGAACTAAAGTTCATTACATTAATTTATAAATGTCTGACTATTGTAAGCAATAGTAGAAGAATATGAAACATGCCAATTAGATTCCTGGGGAGAAATATCATTCAAAAGAAAACAAAACAAGGTCCACGTGCTAGAATTATTTCCTAAGATAATGATTTCATTGAAATTTGATTAGTTGTTTCTATTTCAAGATGACAGAAGATCTACGCTAGTTTTACAGGGGGGGAGTGAGAGTCCTATATTTTCTAAATGAATGAATGAAGTTAAGTAGAGCACAGTATATAATTATTAAGTATGGGGAAAGTAACTGGGCTAAGTGGAGGAACAGGAACCTGAGACCCTTGCAGGAAAACCTAGAAGCTGCAAAAAGCAGTTGAGCATGGCAGACTTAGAGAATGTGTCTGATGTGGTTCAGCCCTGGATGCCAGGTCAGCTCCAAGAGAAGAGTCAGAGAGCACAGAAGTCAGGGCGCGTGGAAACACAGCAACTCTGGGCCACGAGGAGCCCACGCCAAGCCTGCAGCAGCAAGGAAAGAATTCTGGGCGTGGGTGTTTAATTTCTGAAGGTATGCTCAGTGCTAGAAATGAAAGTTATCTTAGGACTTATTTCAAGGTTAAGAATTCGGCAGCTGAAAAGGCCAAAGAAATTTCGGGAGGAAAATGAGCAGCAGGAAAATGAGCTGAGTGCCTTTACTTCCTATTCATGCCCTGAGCCACACTTCCATTTTTAAAGGGACCATGCTCCGCTGCTGACAACATGGATTTCACAGCAATTACTCTAACCATAGGAATGAAGCGGAAGAATTTTACCTTTCCTTTGGGTAATAGTAATATATTCTGATCCTGGATCAGAGGCTCTATTATATTACTTATTTCTCAAATTATTCTAAAATAAGAGAATAAATGTATCTAAGACCACCAAGGGGCTCAACAAGTAAGGATACTTGGTGCCAAGACTGAACACCTGGGTTTGACCATAGGAAATCACACAGTGGAGGGAAGAACCCACCTGCAAGCTATCTTCTGACCACTACAAGCACATGCGGTATCCCCCCACCACCACACACACACACACACACAGAGAATTAAATAAATGTGAGAAAAATACTTGCTTCATTATAAATGAGTATGTGGGACTCAGACAAGTCACACAATGACCCAAAGAAATGTAGTTCAGGGACTGAAAACCAAGACTAAAATTAAGTCAATGTTCTAAGTTAACAACACCTCTGCTTTCAACTAGACAAGACCTTTCCAACAGAGCAATAATATAAGCCAAACATATGACCTTAAATTCTCTAGAGTTTAATTAAAAACATAAAGAAAACATTAAAATAACCCAATATATTTTAAGTTTTCATTTATTGAAAAGTGTGTTTCTCAATACCAATCCTCAAATTCCAGTATGTATCTTACAGATGGTATATCTTAAGCCAGACCACCCAAATGTGTTCTGGGTGCCATATGTCACAATACGTGACCACAGGTCATACTCTACTGTGTGTGGATTCAAAATGGGAAGTGTTGACTTTGAGGGAGAAAACCTATGCAGTGTACATGTTCACATAGTTCTCAGGAATTCTGAAGTCTGACTTTATGTCACAATCATCTGGAAGAATTTTAAACATCTAAGGAACTGGACTTAGTCTGAACCGATTTTAATTTAATTGTAATGTAAATCCCAGGTATCAGTATTTTTAAACTTTGTGTTGAAGCATGATGAATATTTAAAACTGAACATGTGTTCATAATCCTATGGGTTTTCCTAGAATAAACACAGTCAGGTAAGCAACATCCAGATCAAGGATCCAAATATACCGACACCTGGAATCCTCATCACATATCCTTTTAATCACCACCTCTGGGAAAAGCTAAATCCCCTGTGACTGGTAAAATGAGTCATATCCATCTGCCTTCCAATGCTAAATCCAGTCTAACCCATCAACTAACACATCAGTGTTCATTTCAGATGGTCTTTCTGTAGAGTTCTACTAATATGATTTTATATCAGAATGACCTTCCCATCTCCAGGTCTACCCATTTAATTTTCTCTTCTTTCTTTCTTTCTTTTTTCCCTGAGACAAGGTTTCTCTGTGTAACAGCCCTGGCTGTCATGGAACTCGCTCTGTAGACTAGGCTGGTCTCGAACCCACAGAGATCTGCCTGATCCTATCACAGGCTATCATGTGTCTCCTCCCCTGTTCCAATCTTGCTGATCCCCAGGATTCCATCCCCTATTCCCCATTTAGTTAGCCATAGATCACATTGGGGAGCATGCTGTGAAACCAGTCACACATTTCAATCAGTTTATTGAAAATACATTCTTTTCTCATACAACACATCCAGACCACAGTTCCCCACTCTACTCCTCCTGACTCTGCCCCCACACCTCACCTCTCCTCTGTTCCAGATGCATTCCTCCTCCATCTCCCTTGAGAAAAGAGGCCTCCAAGAGACAACAACCAAACAGGACAAAACAAAATACAATAAGACAAAGTAAAGCCCTCATCTCAAGGCAACCCAATAGAAGGAAAAGAGTCCCAAGAGCAGGCAAGAGCCAGAAACACTCTTGCTCTCACTGTTAGAGTCACACAAAAACACCAAGCCAACAGCCATAGATAGCATACATGCAGAGGACCTGGTGCAGACTCAGGCAGGCCAGTGCCTGCTGTTTCAGTCTGTGAGCCCATGTGAACCTCAGTTTATTTGATAGACTGTGTTCTCCTGATGCTCTCCGTCCCTCCGACTCCTACAACTTTTCTTCCCTCTTTTCGAGGGGGTCCCCATCTCTGAGGAGAGGGACCATTGGAGACCTCCAATTTAGACTCCCTCTCTCTCTGCATAATGTGTGTCTGTGGGTCTCTGCACCTGGTCCCATCTGCTGCCAGAGGAAGCCTCTCTGAAAATGACTGGACAAGGCACTGATCTAGTAGTATAGAAGAATATCGTTAGGAATATTTATTTATTTATTTATTTATTTATTATTTATTTATTTATTTACTCATTCATTCATTTATTTATCTACTTATTTACTTTTTTATATTTTGTTTTGGCCAGATCTGTTTATTTCTACCCCAGGTCTCTAGGCTATCCAGCCTCTGGTTCCTGGCCATCCAGACGGGGTCCGGCATGGGCTCCCTCTGGTGGCCTGGGCCTCAAGTTAAACCAGACATTGGTTGGCCACTCCCACAAGTTCTGTGGCACATTTGCCCAGAACATCTTGCAGGCAGGCAGGATTGTAGGTCGAAAGTTTTGTGGCTGGCTTGGTGGCCACTTTTCTCCTTCAGTAGCCTGCAGAGTGCCCTCCTGTGCCAAAGAGACTGTAACAGCGGTTCTCAACCTGTGGTTCAGGACTCCTTCGTCCTCCGCAATAGAGTCCCACTCAAACTTCAAATTTCCACTGTATATGCTTAAACAGAATTCCCAGGTCCACTGGCTTTTTCTTGTTATACTTCCTCAACTTTCACTCCATCTTACTACCATCCAATTTATTGGTCCTATCAGTTCTGAATGAAATGTTCTGAAGAAATACCATTTGCTTCTCTTGTTGAAAATCCCTCTTCTTCACATTCAAGGAGTTGAAAAACTTTCACTTAGCAAATTCAGGCTTAGGACGTTTCCCCAGTAACAAAATTAGAACATAATCACCCATTAAGATTTATAGCCGGGCGGTGGTGGCGCACGCCTTTAATCCCAGCACTCGGGAGGCAGAGCCAGGCGGATCTCTGTGAGTTCGAGGCCAGCCTGGGCTACCAAGTGAGTTCCAGGAAAGGCGCAAAGCTACACAGAGAAACCCTGTCTCGAAAAAAAAAAAAAAGATTTATCTCAACTCCACGCATCATGAAAAAACAGGAAGAAAAATGTCTTGAATTCATGAGCCCCTTGCTGTAGTAAATCCTGAGCAAACAAATTCTCAACATACTGAATTCACAGAGCTGATTGCCCTGTCATTTGTTGGAATTGCCTTACAATGGAGTTGCATTTCTCTTCTTTCAGAACAGTGCTGTGTTGTGCTTCCAGCCCATAGAAGAATATTTTGAATGGATCTGACTTCACAAAGGCAGCACTCACAGCTGAGAAAGGGAAAACGTGGCCATCTGTTCCCTCTACTTGGTTCAAATTGACGGTGGCCTGCGGCAGCTGTCTTCTTTCTTCATTCGCCTTCCTCCCACCCAGCCCACCTGCCTCTTACTCAGGCTTCCTCGGGCACATGTGTTTCCACATTCTTTCCCTCCTACTCACACATCACCGCTTTCCCTCATTTGATCTCTTCAGTGTTCTTACAGTCAAGAGTAAATGGTTGCTTGCTGGACTCCATCCTCCAAGTCCAGTTTCCCCCCTGTCCTTTGCTTATCATGTTGTGCACAGTGGCTCCTCTCTTCCCAACTTCTACCCAACTTATGTAACAGAAAAGGAACACCAGTCTTAATTTACTAAGATGTGATTCAATATCAAGTTCGTTCCAAGTATAGAAACAACCAAGACATTGGAGAGTCTGTCTAATGCAGAGTTTGGAGAAGCAACAGTGCTGTTCAGGGTGTTCTTCACTTCAATTATTTAAGAATTCCCCTGAGTCGCCCACCAGCTATGGCGGAGTGGTCAGGAGTAATCATCACCAACTGCTACCACAAGTCCAAACAGATATAAGTTCCCCAAAGTTTAGTGTCACACACTTGTTCAACTATGTTCATTGCTGCTCTATTCATGATAGCCAGAAACTGGAAACAACCTAGATGTTCCTCAACAGAAGAATGGATAAAGAAAATGCGATTCATTTACACAGTTGAGTGTTACTCAGGAATTAAAAGAAATGAAATTTGCAGGCAAATGGATAGAACTAGAAGAAAATCATCCTGAGTGGGGTAACACAGACCCAGAAAGATAAATACAGTATATATTCACTTATATGTAGATATTAGTCTTAAAATAAATAATAACCAAGCTATATTTTGTATACCTAGAGATATTAGGTATAGAGGAAGGGGCTGGGGAGACACATGGTTCTATCTGGGAAAGACAAATATAATAGATTTTATGGGTGTACTTGGGGGAAGGGGTACAGGAATGGGAGAACTTCATGGGGAGGGGGAAAGGAGATGGAGTTGAGCAAAGGAATGTGGGGAGAGACAACTAGAATTGTGGGGCATTTGAGGGATGATACGGAAAGCTAGTGCAGTGGAAACTCCCTAAAATATATGAAGACGATCCCAATAAAGTCTCCAAATAATGAGGGAGATAGTGTCGCAACTGGCCATCTCTTGTTACCAAATGAAACTTTCCAGTACCTTAACTGGGTTATGTCGAATTGAGTTGTTATCCAAAGGAGTCCCATGGAAATACCCAAGACAGTAAGTTGCTCTCCACAAACTGACAGCAAGGCCTCATAGCTGAATACAATACCCACACAACTCATTGAACATGAAGATTTTTAGCTGGTGCCTACATAGAATCTTCGCCCCTATGTTCTAGTGTCTTTGGAACAGGAAATTATTCTGCATTCTACCAAAAGAGAAACATAAATACAAACCCAACCACAAAACCTTTGTTCCAAGTCTGTCCTGCATGCAAAATATACTAGGGCAATGGTTACCTTGTGACAGTAACCAACCAATATCTGATTTGACTTCACTTAAGGCCACTCCATGAAATGGAGCCCATACCCGATACTGCTTGGTTAATCAAGAACCAAAGACTAGATAGCCCAGAGACCTAAAGTAAAACCAAATACTAGTGGTCTAAAAAAAAAAAAAAAAAGTAAAAGTAAAATGACTCCTAATGAGTATTCTGCTATACTCATAGATGGATGTGATGCTCAGCCATCATCAGGGGAACTTCCTCCTTCAGCATATGGGAACAAATACAGAGACCCACAAGTAGACATTAGACATTCTACGGGGGGGAGGGAGAGAGAGAGAGAGAGAGAGAGAGATGGAGAGATGGGAGACCACATAGCTCTAAATGGGATATCTACATCAAATCCCTCACCTCAGAGCTCAGAGAACCCAGGGTTTTCATTTTTATGAAGCAGAAAGAATGTAAGAGGCAGAGGGGATGTAGGACACCAGGAGAACAAGGCCTCTAAGTCAACTTGGTAAAGCTCGTATGAACTCACAGAGGCTGAGGCAGCATGCACAGGGCCTGCACAGGTTTACACTAGGTTGAATTTCATAATTTTGTGGGACTCCTGTGCATTTGAATGAGTGAGTCTCAGATTCTTGTGCCTTCGCTTGGGGCTCTTTTCTTTCTTTTGTTTTGATTTGTCCAACTTGGATGTGATGGTTTTTGTTTTATTATATTTTATTTTGTTATGTTTTATTATGCCTTAGAAGCCTGTTCTTTTGTAATGAGAGACAGATGGGGAGTGGCTCTTGAAGGGAGGAGGGGAAGAACTGGCAGGAGTAGAGGCAGGGGGATAACTGTAATACAGATGTCCTGTACGAAAAAAGAATTCGTTTTTAATAGAAGGGGGAAAATAAGAACAAGTAAACAAAAATAAAAATGATTAGTGTCATACCTTTATTTCATCCTGCCATCAAATTTAAGAACCACACAGCTGATTTTAAAGCATGTGCTCACAACACTGACTACTAATTAACTCAATATATGACTTTGGACAGCTAACTATTCTGAATCTTGCTTGCAAACAGTAATAGCATTTCTTGGGACTATTGACTACAGTCTCTCAGAATACTAAAGTTTGAGTGTTTCTTTTTTTTTTCTTTTTAAGAAAGTTGACATTAAAAATTCATCTTAAACACTGCATACAGTGCTTAGCACACAACACAAATAAACATTAGTTACTAACACTTAGTCATTGTGTCCACATGCAGCCTATAAGCTTAAATGACTTGGGCATCAAAACGGCTTTCTTTTTTCCTTAAGAAGTAAGATCACCCAACTGCATTTATTGAACAAATATGACTGACCTTTTTCTAAGTACTACATTTTCATCCTGTTGGCTATCTGACAATTAAGTCACAATCATGAAACTGATTTAGGTGGAAGTCAGAAAAACAAGGACTTGAATTAGAAAATGTCCTCTGGTCTATCATCAGAAAGGCAAAGGTGGAGGAGTAAAGAACCTGTTGTCTATTTGAGTAGGAGGTGGGAGGGGTGCCTAATACTTCAGGACTATCTAAGAACCAATGCAAGTTCAGCCTGATCTTTTCTCTTATCTTTTCAGCTTCACAATGTCAGTAGTTAGTGGAGGGTACCTTCACTCTCCCAACACTATGGAGTCAGGGCTATCAACAGTGGCATTGGAAGGAAGAGAAAAATCAATGGACAGCATAGTCATCTGATAACATTTCCTTTCCTCTCAAACCTCAAACACTTCCTTCTTAGTCTTCGGACTCAGTTGCAGACAGAAACCCATACTCTTGGTACGCTGAGTAAAACTGAGACCAGTGTAGCTAGAGTTTTCCTGCCTGGCCCACAGTCAGGACAAATCTCTGTCACCCGCCAGTCCCATAGCCGCTCAGACCCAACCAAGTAAACACAGAGACTTATATTGTTTAAACTGTTTGGCCTAATGGCTCAGGCTTCTAGTTATCCAGTTCTTATAGCTTAAATTAATCCATTTCTATAAATCTATACCTTGCCACGTGGCTCGTGGCTTACCGGCATCTTCACATGCTGCTTGTCATGGCAATGGCTGGCAGTGTCTCTCACTCAGTCTTCCACTTCCCAGAATTCTCCTCTCTCCTTGTCCCTCCTATACTTCCTGCCTGGCCACTGGCCAGTCAGTGTTTTATTTATACAGAACGATATCCACAGCAGACCAGACCCAGTTTTGTAAGAACTGGGACAAAAAATGAGAGAGTGTAAATGACTTCACCTAATGAAATTTTCTGTTGTGCTAGTTCACTTCAATGAAGATCTCCAGAATCCCCCCTTACTTATCGTTTTCTCTAGAGGGAAATGAAAAACGTTTTCTTTGTTTTCTGTAGGCTTCTCTTCAATTTTAGACTGGCACTTTTTTGACAAATGAGACATATCATAAAATTCACATATACTTTAGAATATAGCATTATTTTTACATAACTAACATAACACACAGTAATCATGTACACTGGGGAAATGTTTTCTTGGTAATTAAAAAAAACTCTCATCTGGCATATACATGGGTTATGGTGTGTGCTGACTAAGTTATGTCAACTCAACACAAGCTAGAGCAATCAGAAAGGAGACAGTCTCAATTGAGAAAATGCCTTCATAAGATTGGACCATGCGCAAGCTTGTAGTGCATTTTCTTAACTAGTGATTGATAGAAGAGGGCCCAGCCCATTATCAGTGATACTATCCCTGGGCTGGTGGTCCTGGGTTCCATAAGAAAGCAGGCTGAGCAAGCTATGTAGAGCAAGCCAGTAAGCAGCACCCCTCCATGGCCTCTGCATTGGCTCCTTCCTCCAGGTCCCTGGCCTGTTTGAGTTCCTGCCTTGGCTTCCCTCAATGGACAATATTGCATAAACCAAATGTTTCTTCATAGCAGTAGAAAGCTAAGACATGATGCTTATCAAACTGTTTACTCAACTAGAAAAATCTAATTTTTTTTTCATTTAATTATAGCAATAGTAAAATAAAAAGTGTTTTTTCTTTAGGTGTAAACAAATTTTCTAAAGTAGACATTCTGGTCCATCAAATGTCAGTTATAATTGCCCTGGAGTAAATATTTATGTGAAATATGAGAACAGCAACTTATTTAACAATAATTAAGCCAGAATTCATATATCTCAAGTAAAAATAAGTAATATACCCATATTATATGTTTATTTACATGTTTCTATTTTCAAATCTCTATTTGTATAAACATTTGATAAATGATAAGTAATAGATATCTGCCTCCTGGTGGTCATATGCCATATTTTAAGAAAAATTAATACACTTATCTCTTAAAACACATTGAAGGGATTTTACTTTAGAAAGCAACTCTCTTTGAATGATTGTGCAAGGTTTGCTTTGTGCCAAGAAAGGAAAAAGTCAATAGTGTCAGCCAATGGGATTATGTTTGAGGGACAAGATAGATCTTAACACATCCCTTTTGATTTATTTGATGTGTAAGTCATAAATGCACATACATGGTAAAGGGTTTTCAGGGAAATCAGGAATAAGCTAAAACTTTGCCTTTTATTAAAAATATCTTCCCTTAAAGCCCCCAACCCTAGGCCAGTGGTACA
>CABHPH010152737.1:21792-40881 GCA_902168325.1 Peromyscus nudipes
TTCAAGACCAGCCTGGTCTACAGAGCGAGATCCAGGAAAGGCGCAAAACAAAACAAAAAAAACCTGTCTCAAAAAACCAAAAAAAAAAAAAAAAAACAGCTTTGTCAATCAGACCTGGCCAAATAAGTGCAGGCTTGTTTGGCTAAGTGTCTGCTTTTCAATAGGATAAACCTTGACAGGTACCCAGCATGATTTCACAGAAGCTCAGCATTCCTTACAAATCTACAAGTCAGAAATGCTGAAGGCTCACAGCCTACACGGTCTGTGCTAGGTCCTCTGAATATAGGGGTTTGTGGGACTCCTAACAGTGGGAGTGGAGGTGACTCTGACTCTGGTACCTGCTCTTGGGATCCTTTTCCTCCTACTGGGTTGCCTCATCCTGCATCGATATGATGGTTTGTGCCTCATCTTATTGCGTCTTGCTATGCTGTGTTCGGTCGATATCCCTGGGAATTCTGCTCTTTTCTGAGCGGAAACAGAAGAGCAGTGGATCTGAGGGAAAAGGAGACGTGGCAGGGGTAGAGGACTGGAGGAGTAGAGGGAAGGGAGGCTGTGGTTGGGATTCATTATATGAGAGAAGAATAAATAAAAAGAAAAAAATAATATTTTTTTAAAAAAGAACTAAAAAGTCCAAAAATCATAATTTACTAAGGTGATATTTGAAACTGTGAGTAGATGCAATTTTATAAGTGTCCACTGCATAAGAAAAATAGTAAAATACCCTTATGCTTTGTGAAACTAGTAAACATTTAGCTTAAATACATATTAGCATATGGCATAGTAAAAATATATTTTAATACACAAAAGGCTAAAATTAATTTGCAAATTTTCAACTTTCAGATTAATTAATTCAAGATTAAATTTTAAGCTCTTAAATCAGTTTGACTAGAATATGAGAATTTCCATGGGAGGCACAGTATTTACATTGTGTTTAAACATCTGACAGTGTTTTGTAAGTGTTTGTCTGTTGATGGAGAAGAATTGACTGGGTGTACTTGGCATGAGTAATAAACAACAAACAACTTATCTGAATCCAAATCTGTAAACAAACACATCGGAACTGCACACTTTCTATAGACACAATTGGAAATGTTTTCTTTCCTATTTTCCTATTGATTTCAGAAGATGTCACAGTTGCGTTTTTGTAGAATGCCTGTCTTAGCAATTGAAAAGTCAATTCATTGGGATATGAATGTGTTTGACTGCTAAGGATAAACATTCATTTACTTATGGTTTAATATAAATTTAAATTTTAAAATGTCATTAAAAATTTAAACATTTCCCAAGTAAAAGGTAAAATGAACTTCCATATAGCCATTGTCCAGCTCTGGTGTTACTCATGTCCAGCATCTTTAGACAAAATTTCTCATCTACAGCCCCACAATTCCCAGTCATTGAGTGATTTTGAGGAAAGACAGATGTGCAGATGTAACGGTCTTATTAAATAAGAAACACAGAGCCAAATGCAGAGTTAAAAGCCCAAGAGGTCAGAGCAGTAGCTAAGAGCTGAGACTAAAACCGCCTTCTTATTCCTCACTGCTGCTGCCGTCCATCCCCTGCGAAAGAGACCTACTTCCTGTGTGTCTGTCTTTTTATTGACTTTCTGTTCTGCCTTCTCATTGGTTGTAAACCCAACCACATGACCTCCTCGTCTGTCTATACAGACCTCCAGGTCTCTATGGTTGGTATTGAGATTAAAGGCGTGTGCCTCCAAGCTGGCTATGTCCTTGAACACACAGAGATCTGCCTGTCATGTGATTGGATTAAGGGTGTGTGCCACCACCGCCCAGCTTCTGCTATGGCTTGCTATTAGCTCTGACCCCCAGGCAACTTTATTTATTAACATACAAATAAAATCACATTTCAGCACAAATAAAGTATCACCATACAGATGACATTAAATACACACTAAGTAATGACATTGGTATCTATGAAATGTAAGAACTATTTTTTGTCCAATGGTAACAACTTTATCACAGCTAAAAAAAAACAAAGTAATTTCTGCCTATGGAAAAAGTTACTGGCCAAGTTTTTAATTATCTTACATATCCACAAACTGTAGTTATCAATAAACTCTTGAAACTCCTTTTTATTAATAGTGTTATAATAATTTTTAGATTTGCAGATGGTAATAAATATCTGCCTCCTGGTGGTCATAGGTAGGTATTTTTTATTTTTTATTTTATTTTATTTCATTTTATTTTATTTTAAATAGTGAAAAGCATAAAACAGGATTCATTCAATATGGCCACACTGGGAAGATGGATAAAGAGATCCATGACCCCCTTCCTCTTGTCCATTTCCCTAAAGTGAGATAAAAGTGTAAGTAGCTGGGCAGGGATTACACATCGAAGCAATCCGGGTCGAGGTGTGATCTAGCGTTGTCTGGACTTCAGTCTCGTCCTGGGTGGTCTGACGGTTGTTAGAGCTTCGTGAAGCCTCTTCACAGGGGACAAGCTTCTCCTCTGTCTAGTACCAGCCTTTTTTCTCTTCCTTCTCCCACTATCAAATCCCCAAGAGAAACTGCCATTTCTTAGGGTCCATTGTTTGAACAATCTGATAGACTGAGGGACACCTGTGTCTCTAAAATATCTTCATTTCTTCCAGGCTAGTTACAACTATCAGCTTTCTGTTATAACACCTCAGACTTGAGGTGAAATCTCCCTATGTCTAAAATACATACAATAAACAGGATGCAAGTAGGAACCAAAGTTAGAACACATTTGGTGTCAGGAAGCCATGCATAAGAACCATTTTTTCACAACATTTGGTTTTTAATTGCTTTGGGGAGGGTTGGCACACTCTGCTCCGCCTTGTTGGTTTGATATACATTTGATAAAAATTCTTTTTTTTTTTCCGAGACAGGGTTTCTCTGTGTAGCTTTGGAGCCTGTCCTGGATCTCACTTTGTAGACCAGGCTGGCCTCGAACTCACAGAGATCCACCTGTCTCTGCCATCAGTGCCTGGCTGTACATTTTCATCATGAAGCCAAAGCTGGCCACAAACTTATGACCCTCCTTTATCAGCATCTCAAGGGCTGAGATTGCAGTCAAACACAACAAGCTAAGTATGAGACTATTTTAATTATGACAACTTACCCTCTTGTTACAGAAGAATATTCTCAGAAGGCATTGGTGGTCAATTGCCTGGTTCCATGGAGCCAGGAAAAGCTCCATTCTGGTTTGTCTGAAGTCTCTTCTGGGCAATGTCCTAGCATCTGAGAAATATTGCTAAAGTTCTCTTTGTCAAGAGCTGTACATCTTTTCATAGAAGGCAGGCAGGGTGTCTGAAAGACCATCTGTATCCATTTCAAGTAGGCTTTAGTTGGTTTCAGGAGTTAGTAGTAACAAAAGGAACTTTCTCCATCTCCTCATGACTCTCTACTTCTTTCTGGTGACAGCAACGGATGGAAGAACCTGTCTAGGGATTTTATTTTATTTTATTTTATTTTATTTTATTTTATTTTATTTTACTTTATAATCTCCAAGATGGACTCAAGAGTGATGAGACAGGATCTGCTTTTAGGCATTTTGATTGCTGTTGGAGTGGCTAGAATCATAGGGTGAGGTCCCTCCTACATGGTTTCTTACATAACTTACTCAGACCTTTGTGACTCACCTAGATTTTCCATCTTTGTCTTCATCTTTCCCACTGTGGAAAACACCCAGCCATGTTAATTTAGAGCAAATTCTCCTTATGTGATGGGAAAAGTGAAGAGCAAAACTCCTGAGAGGCCTGAATAAGCCAAATGGAGTCTTTTTAACTGCCAGCAGGGCTGTCCCAAGCAGATTGGCAGGAAGCAGCCTCCAACCTCTAGTTGGTTTGAGT
Source organism: Peromyscus nudipes (assembly GCA_902168325.1). Classification (NCBI taxonomy): domain Eukaryota; kingdom Metazoa; phylum Chordata; class Mammalia; order Rodentia; family Cricetidae; genus Peromyscus; species Peromyscus nudipes. The sequence goes on from CABHPH010152737.1 coordinate 25,621, forward strand.
TTTTAAGAGCAAAAAAACACAAGTGTTAGTACACATAGAGGCATCTCTAGAGTGTTGTTTACAGAAGTAGAGAGAGAACATTTAAATGATCAGGCAGTTAACCTCTAGGTCAGGGTCACATTGCATGGGAATTTAAGGCTGGTCCAGAGGCCAGTTTGACCCAAGATAGTTTTAGCATTTAAGAGTATCCTTAGGAATACTTCCCTGAGGTGAAGTATACAGTTCAGTAGTCTGATACAGGAAATTCATTGACTCTATTATGGCTGTAGAGCCTGAGTTAGAGTCTGAGTTCTGAGTTTTCTGTTCCCATGGTCCCATTAGGCCTCCGGGAAGTTGAAAATCTAAATGAAAAAAAAAAATTGGGTAAGAGGATGGAGGTATATAATTGAATGCCTGCAGCACAGGATTCAAGGAGTACAGCGATCTCCTGTGGTCTCAGTGGTGCTGGGAAGGAAGTTTTATGGTGCCTGGCTGCCACCATTTTAGTTTATTTATATGCAGTTTTCAAGAGGAAAAAAAAATACCTCTGGCTCATGGTTTTGTTTGTTTGTTTTTTGATACAGGGTTTCTCTCTCTGTAGATCTGGATGTCCTGGGACTCACTCTGTAGACCAGCTTAGCCTCCAACTCAGAGATCTGCCCGCCTCTACCTCTGGGTGCTGGGATTAAAGGTGTGCGGCACCATGCCAGGCTCCTTGTGCTTTTTTCTTGTGGCCTCTGCTTGTTTGTTTGTTTGCTTGTTTGTTTGTTTGCTTGTTTCAAATCTTCAGATACAACATTGTACATATCATGTTGAGTCTTCTTAGAATAACTTTGTCTCTGGAAGTTTTTAAAGTTTCCTTTTTTGTAAAGACTTCATAGCTTTCATGGATACCAATGGCATACTTTGTAGTTGATATTTTTATGATTGCACTGGGATTCTGGGTTTTGAGCATGAACACACAATTACAAAGTGCCACTTTTACTGAATTACATCTAGGACATATTCAACCAAAATGAATGTCACTGGTGATATTGACTTTGATCAGCAGGAAGAAGTCATTATGTCAAAGTCTCCTCTGAAAGTTATTTTCTTTCCTCTTTATATATAATGTCATTTATAAAGAAGAGGCAGTGTCTATCCCACACTAAGCTATACTGGGGGGAGAGTTTCTGCAAAATTAATTTGACATTCTTTGTCAAGAGCAGTTTATCTCTTCACTCTAATTTATTTATTCACTTGTTGACTAACAGATACTTATTTTATACATGAGATTGTAATCAATGTTATTTGAATCTATTAATAAAATCGTTACAGATCAGGTAATAGAAACCTCCTTCTTTCTGTGCCCTTTGGCATGTGAGAAAACAATATGCTTTCCTCGCTTTCTTACTTCCTGACACTGCCATGAAATGTAGAGGATTCGCATATGTCTTCTGGCCAGTCTCAGACTCAGTCATAAAAGAACTAAGAAGCCCTGGTTCTTTAACTGAAGAATGGCAACAAAAACCAAGATCTGGATGCTGCATGATGTCAGTGATACTTTAGTATTATGAACATCTATCAATATTTCTATATTGCTATCAACTATACCTATACTCTATATACCTATGTTATTATTGTTCTCTAATTCTAACCATCATTACAGACATTAGTCTAGCCTCATTCATGACATATGAATTCTCATTCCCGCAATGAGAAACTGACATACACATTGCCTTCATCATTTACTTAATTATACTATTTAGGTGTTCATGTAGAGCTGTATTAGACTCTTCTCTCTCTCTCTCTCTCTCTCTCTCTCTCTCTCTCTCTCTCTCTCTAGTTTTTCAAGACAGGGTTTCTCTGTGTAGTTTTGGTGCCTTTCCTGGAACTCACTCTGTAGCTCACAGAGATTCACCTGCCTCTGCTTCCCGAGTGCTGGGATCAAAGGTGTGCACCACCCCCGCCCAGCTGTATTAGACTCTTATTCTGTATGTACATGCGACATACATCTACCCACTGGAGTCTAGCACCTGTGTGCACTGTCCCTTTCTACTTAAAACATTGATTTTCTGGGCCACTTGGATCAGCACCCCTTCCCCACGACTGTCATGAGGTTGTAGTCACATCTACAACTCGGTTAGATAATTTTTTGATGGTATAGTTTCCTTCCCTCAGATCCTCCAAATTTCTCAATAAATTTTGAATACATATGTATACATATATATATATGTATATATATTCATTATCAAATAACTCCAAACAGTCACCGATGTTTTCTAGTATTTCCCTGGGTTGCCTTTTCCAGCATGACATATAGGCAAGGTCATACAGTATGTACAGCCTTTATAGATTTCTTTCTTCTACCTAACATTAAGTTTTTGCTCATTTTCAATTTATAAAGTAATTCATTGATTCATTCTCTGATTCTCTTTACCTTTTAATTCTTTAAATTTATAGCTCTGATACATTTAGAATTTATCACAATAGAACTTATCAAATTTTATATTTATGTGGATTTGATGTGTCTCAGTACCATTTATTTAAATACCTGTATTGACTTCATACATTTGACATGTCACAGTTATCTATTAAGCTCAATATGCAGTGGGATATTTCTGGAGTTTGTTTTTTGTTCTATATTTAGCATGTTTAGTCAAGCAAGGGCAATCTACTCTTCAATTAAAGCATCCTTCTAATATGCTTTAACATTTCCCAAGGCCAGCAGTCTACCACCTGCACCACTGTGATCCTTCCTCGGTGATTTTTCCTGGTTGCTTCATTTGTTCTTTCACATGACCATTATTAAGAAACTAGTGGAGCTCCAGAAAATGTCTGGAGGCATTTTCACTGAACTTGTGTTAAATGGCTAACCTAAGAAGGAGGTGACATCATTCTGATGATATTATTTTTTTCTTTACAGGAGCACAGTTTATTTTCCATTTTTCTAAATTTGCTTTTGTGAGTTACATAAGCAGTTTATATTATTGGCCATGTATATTGAAGGTATTTCTTTTAAATTTGTGTTGTTTTGATATTTATTTATCTATCATCATTTGGTTGGTTTTGCTTTATCTCAGTGAGTGGAATCTTCCACTAAATTTTCTAACTGGTTTTGTTTAAATGAATCAAAGCTGCTGATAGCAGATACCATATATGCTTAATATCTTCTGGAATTCTCTAGTAGATGGTAAATAGAAGCTACTGAGGATTGATATGTGTAATGATGTTTAAAGTTGAGGAACAATATTAACTTCCTGATTGTAGCTATATTAATTTTGGTTGTATTATTTAGAATTGATATGTTTTAAAATTCTGTCTAGGGGCTAGAGCAATGGCTCAGCAATTAAGAGCATATGTGGATCTTGCACAGGACCCAGGTTCAGTTCCCAGTACCCACACGATGATTCATAATAAACTCTATTCCAGTTCCAAGAGATCAGGTGCCCTCTTTTGGCCTCCATAAACATCAGGCACAGACATGATGCATGTATATGTACATCCAGGCAAAACACTCACACACTTACAGTAAAAACAGAAGTGCCATTGTTTATAGAAATGCTGTCTGTATCTGCCTTTGAGTCTCCATTTTACAGGCAACTTACTGTAAACAGACACGGTAATGGAATTCTTTGCCATCTCAATTTATTAGAATCTTTACTACCTTCACAGTTGGCCTATTAGACAATGAATAAGTAAACCATATTGTTAAGGAATTGTTATCAATTGCAATGTATTGAAGCATTTTTAATATGAACAGACACTTCACACTTTGCTCTAAGCAGGTGCTACTATCATTTTCCCCCTGTGTTTTTTTAATTGATAACTTTCACTTTATACTTTTTTATTATTTACCTTCTCTTTAGAACTCAAAGGACCACCAACCCGCTGGATTGAACAACTTTTCTTCATCAAATAGGATTCTGCAGTGCATAGATCTACTCAGTGACAAACACCAATGAACAAAATTGTTGATCACCACCACAGTGTTCAGAACTATTTTATTTTTGTAATTAAATTTTTCTAATTTTACATCCAACCACTGTTCCCCCTCTGTCCCCTTCTCCCACCCCCTCTTCCCACCCATCCTACCTCCATCGTTTCCTCATAGGGAGTAAGGCCTCCCTTGGTAGTCAACACAGGCTGGCATACTAAGTTGAGGCCAGACCAAGCTCCTCCACCCAGCATTATGGCTGAGTAAGGCATCGCACCACAGGGAATGGGCTCTAAAAAGCCAGTTCATTTTTTTCAAAATGAAATTTGAACATATTTCTTTATTAGGATGCTCAAGAATGAACAACATTATTATCACTGTCTTCATGTGATAGAAAAAATGGATAAGGGCTCCCAAAGTGGTTATCAAAGGGCTCAAATCCCTATTCAATCAATGACAGGAAGTTTCTGATAACATTCGTCTCTGCTGTAAGTTCCAGCCCCGGAATCCTTCATTCCAGCACAAATTGACTATTTTGTCCTTGCCGCTCTTTCAGATCCAGGCAATCAAACCCACCTCAGGTTGCCTCTACGTCTGCATGCATCCCTTTGAATTGTTACTGCCTTGATATCCTCAGGAACTCAGTAGGGAATGGGGTAAGACTATAAGGTTACACATAGCAAAACCCCACACAAATGGTATTTGGACATAGGCTTCACGTTATCAAACTTCCTCTTCAAATGACGGTGGGCGGGAGGGACTGCTACCCAAAGAAAGATCTTCAGTCCAGGTAACATGTATGGAGATCTGCAGAAGCACGAGGGACCAGCATTCCTGCCGTCTTACCTGCACAGAGAAATGAGTTTGCGGATGAAAGTAGACACTGTCCCTGGCTTAGGTTTCTCTGCTGTTCAATGGAGACATTCTGCCTCTCACCTGTCTTAGGTATCGTTTCTTTTTTTTAAAAAAAGGAAGATCAAAATATGGTACAAGAGAGGATGAGGAGATGGGGACAAAACAATCCTGTAAGACAAATTAAAAATTACAAAAAGCAGATGTCATACAATATTTACAGTAGAAACTGGCTGAAAACACTACATGCTAACAGACAATATGATACATCCAGAAAGGGCAGAGGCCACAGGCCTACACCAAGAGCCTTTCAATAGACTACTGAATGGACTGATCTGCTGTTTTAGCTGAGAGCCTTCTTTGATGATAACAGAACAGGTGAGGACAAGCCTAGAGACTCCACAGGCCCGGCCTAGGTCCTAGGGCCTGCTTGGAGCGCACGACACATAGAGGACGTTCTTGTCTTCACAGCAGTTCGAGGTGCAGGATCATCTCCAAGGGCTCAGCATCTGCTGCCATCACAATAAACTCAGAGATGCCCCTGCTGAGAGTTTTGGTGACTTCACTGGCTCCTTTCCAAAGTGCTTGTAGTTCCACGGCTGCTGAACGAGGTCCAGCAGCTTCTTGGTGAGGCGGACATCTGCGAGGGGATGGATGGGCTTTTGGATTCACATCAGCCTCCGTCATGGCTGCCGTGCGCCGGTCTTGCCTCGATGTGAGAACAGCCCACTTCAGACAGGCAGAACTTTTTTCTTAATTGTCCATCATACCTATGCATTCCTCTTGGGAAGTGTTTGTGGTCATGGCAGCCAACATAAGTAAACCAAATAAGCCCTCAGCCTGACTGTTTCCATGGTCACAAACTTGGAAAGCTTAAAACTGTAGAAGACTAGTGTCAAATGAATGACTTGGATGCAAGACTCATAAACCACCTACATTTTAGAATTTTAGCACGAAAAACAGTATCTTTTTGGTGATGCTCATCCTGGAGTTCTGACTAGTTTAAGAAAAGCAGCAGCTGATCATGATTGCTGTCTTTTCACCTGTCATCCCATGCCTCCGCCACTCTCAAAGGAACAGAAACAGCAAACCTCGAATTTCCCATACCACTATACACTATCTGTTAACTGGATTTAAAAGTAGTGTTTTCCTAATGGCACAGTTTCTTCTTCTCAAGTGCCAGCGAGGACTGGCTGATTCCAATAAAAGAATCTGCATTTTCAAGCCTTGCACACACCAGCATTCCATTCCAGAACAAGCCCAGGCAGGGTTGTTTTTCATTCACAAAAGAAATCCACCAGCCTGAGCCAACTTGCCTTGTGTGCTTAAGGAAACCTGCAAGTGGTACTACATTGCTGAGAACCAAAATCCTTCCTGTTCTTCTTAAGGAGACTTGAATGTGTCTCCTGGCTGTCCCACCGTTGTATTTTAAGTAGGAAAACAGAAAGGTTTGTTGTTGTTGTTGTTTCTGTTTGTTTGTTTTTTAATAGAAGATAGCTAAACTGAAAGAAGAGCATTAAACTATGACTGAAGGTAACATAGGGTTAGTGAGAGAACTTTTGTTACAAATGACACACAAACACACACACACACACACACACACACACATCCTTCATGGGGAGCAGGGACTAGTGTCTATTTCTCTTAAAAGATTATTATGCAGAGTATTTTATCTTGGGATCAAATAATATTAAATCTCTAGAAATTATTTAGTTTGAATTCTGATTGAACATTTCCTAATATGTTTCTCTACAGTTGCCATAGTCTAAAGATTTTGTGATCCTTATAAACTGCAAATTTTGGCCATAAATAGTATCATTAACTAAGTTTATTTGATAAACTATAGAAAATGCTTTCCTTTCTAATTCACCAAATGATAGAGTTAAACTGACTGCCAGAGACAATCTTAACATGGTAGGTATATTGCAAACGGAGAATGTAGAAAATATGGAGGCACGAGTGTTTTGTGTGTTAAAGTTCTCTGCACTTGACTCTGATAACAGCCATGAATATTGGATGCTCTCACACTCTTTCGTAAGACCAGGAGTTAGAGGTAAAAAGTGAATGGTATATTGCACATACAGTTTACTACATTAGAAATGTTCCTTTATGTGACCCACAGAAAGAAAGTCAGCAGCTCCACTGCCATTGCTGTACGCACATGAGGCATGAATAAAGACAACTGTGGCCCTCATTTCCTCCACTTATTTCATTAATTCTATCAATGTGCTTCAAGAACATATTTAGAATCCAAGGAGGAATCTTAAGCATGCAATAATAGAACAAGAATTTTGCCAAAAATGTTCATATGATGTCCAATTTATAGTGTACTTTTTATTTGTGAAGAATCCAGACATTTGAGGTAGAAGTGTCATGTTTTGACAATCCAAAGCAATAGGTCCTCTATCTTCCTACTTCTGGTCTGTGCTTACCCTCTTTTATATCTGGATAATCATCTATATTTTAATTGTTCCTTTGGGAGTAGCAACTATTATAATTAATTTTAATTCATTCTGCAAGAGAAGCAATCTCCTAACACACTCCTTTGCATATGATGATGAGTAACTTGTTAATGCTTTATTTTCTTATTTTAATTTATAAAATTAGTTTTTCTCTCTAAGCCTGGCTAATTTTGCTCAACATAATGATCTCCATTTCCATTCATGTTGTCACAGACAGTAGGATTCCACCTCTTCTATTCCATCACAAGGAATATATTACTGAAATATTTCTTTATTCATGCATCAGTTGGTGGGCACCTAGATTGAATTTGTATCTTGACAATTTTGAGTTGTATTAAAATAAATACTGGGATGCAGATGTTAATTCATTAATAGTTATTTCATTTCCTTTGTGTATATCCCATGCTGTTAAATTTCTGAGTCTGAGCCGGCGGTGGTGGCGCATGCCTTTAATCCTAGCACTTGGGAGGCAGAGCCAGGTGGATCTCTGTGAGTTCGAGGCCAGCCTGGGCTACCAAGTGAGTTCCAGGAAAGGCGCAAAGCTACACAGAGAAACCCTGTCTCGAAAAACCAAAAAAAAAAATTCTGAGTCTGTAATATTTTCCTTAGCTGCTATATTGATTTGCATTCCCACTTAAAGAATCTAGGTGGTTCCTTTCCTTTACATTCTTTGTAGGGTTTGGTTTTCTGGTTTTGATTTTGGGTTTTGGGTTTTTAAAAAGGACTTTGAAATGATTTTTATTTGTGTGTATGTGTCCCTGTGAGTGTACATCATGTATGTGCAGGTGATGGAATTATGGGAGTTTATTGGCTGCCCTACGTATATGTTGGGAACTCAGCTTGGGTCCTCTAGAAGAGCAGCAACCACTCTTAACTATTGGACTATCTGTCTATCACCAGGATTTGTTATCTTCTGTCTTTGATGGTAGCCAACTCTAATTGGAGTCAAGTGATCTATCACTGTAGTTTGGATTGGCACTTCCCTGGTGATTATGAGAGACATATTTTGTTCCATATACCTGTTGGCATCTTTTGAGAAATACCTATATAAATCTGTTGACCATTCTTATTAGATTATTGAGAGTTTTCACTATTAGTTTATATGAATTTCTTACACATTCTAGATGATTGCTTTACAAGCTGTATAGTTTGAAAATCTTTATCTGCTGTAGAATAATCCTCTTCTATACTGCAAAGATTTTTCATTTGAATTGGTTTAATAAAATGCTAATTGGCCAGTAGCCAGGCAAGAAGTATAGGAGGGGTGACCAAATTAAGAGGGGCAGGTTCAGAGAGTGGCTCGCAAACACAGAGAAGCAAGATGAGAATGTAGTACTGAGAAAAGGTACCAAGCCATGTGGCTAAACATAGGTAAGAATTATGGGTTGATTTAAGGGTAAGAGTTAGACAGTAACAAGCCTCAGCTATCAGCCGAGCAGTTAAGTAATATTAAGCCTCTGTGTCAGTTACTTGGGAGCAGGCAGTTGGGACAGTAAATGTACGTTTACATTTTTCCTTTTCTTTACACTAATTTCTTTCAATCTACAAAACATTTAATTTGATGTAATCCTACTTACCAAATTTGCTTTAGTTGCCCATGGTTTTGTGAACATGCAATTTTCTCAGCCCTGTTTATTGAAAAGACTGTTCTTGAAGAAGTGCATATTTTTAGCAGTTTTGTAAAACATATGTGCAGATTTAGTTCCAGACTCTCTGTCATGTTCTCTTGGCTTCTGTGCCATTGTGTAAAGACAATTCCATGCTTTTAACTTATAATTTTTTAGTATATTTTGAATTTATGGAAAGATAAAATGTCCTGATTTGTTATTTTTGATCAAGATTTCTTTATTTTGTCTAGTTCATGGTTTATTTGTTTAGTTTGTTCCATGGGAGTTTTCAGACTCCCCCACCCCGCCCCTTTTTATAGCTATGATAAATAAGATGGCTTCCTAATTCTGATCATTCACTATTGATACATTGGTAATTCCTTTTACATTGATTTTTGTATCCTTTAGCTTTGCTGAAGTTTTTCCCACTCCACTAATTTTCTGGCTGTGGTGGTTTGAATAAGAATGGCTCTCATAGGCTCATATTTTTGAATGCTTAGTCACCAGGGAGTGGTGTAGCCTTGTTGGAAGAAGTGTGTCACTGGGAAGTAGGCTTTGGAGTTTTAAATGCCCCTGCTAGGCTCGCTCTCTCTTTCTCTCTCTCTCTCTCTCTCTCTCTCTCTCTCTCTCTCTCTCTCTCTCTCTCTCTCCCTCCCTCCCTCTCCCTCCCTCTCCCTCTCCCTCTCCTTCTCCCTCTCCCTCTCCCTCTTCCTGCTCCCCCTCTTTACTTGCAGATTAGGATGTAGCTCTCAGCTAGTGTTCCAGCACCATGCTTGCTGCCATGCTTTCCACCATGACAGTGACTGACCCTCTAAAAATATAAGGAAGCCCCCAATTAAATACTTTATTTTATAGGGTCGTTATGGTCATGGTGTCTCTTCACAGCAATAGAATAGTGATTAAAACACTAGCAAAGTCTCTAGAGTGTGCTATATGTAAAGTTTGCTTCACTTAGTACAAGTGGCCCTTGCTGTGAAGCGGTCTTTCTGCATGCTGTGAATATGTGTTGCTACCATTGGTTAATAAAGAAGCTGCTCTGGCCTATGGTAAGGAAAGATATAGGCAGAAGGAAGGCAGGGTCAAAGGAGATGGTGCAAGCCACCGCCTGAGAAGCAAGATGTAATGGAACTCAGGAAAAGCCATGAGACACATGGTGATACACAGATTAATAGAAATGGGTTAATTTAAGATGAGTGACCTAGTTAGCAATAAGCCTGGGCCATAGACTGAACAGTTTGCAATTAATATTAAGCCTCTGGGCGATTGTTTTAAAAGCTGCTGTGGGACTCCGGGACCTGGTGGGACAGAGGAAAGTGTCTGGCTACAGACACTTGACCAATTTGTATGTCATTTGTATCTGTCCCATAATTTTTCAGTTGTAGGATTTAATTTTGACTTCCCATTTAGCCAGACAACTTTTTCTTCTCCTGTTATGGTGTTTACTTCTTTTTACAGTGTGCCTTAGTCATTCAAATTGAATAAATTTCTTTAAAAACTTAAATTACTAAAATCTTTCTCACCCATATGATTATTTATATGTTTTTTGACCAATTGCCCTTTGCATTACAAATTTATGTCAAATGAAACTATTTAAAATATATAAGCAAGAAAATTGACTTTAAAAGTAATTTAGTCACAAGGAGGAAAAGGAGGCCCCCAAGAGGTACAGTAATCACAGACATCAATGAAGGAAGCTGAAAAGGGAGGTTGTGGGGAAACTCAGGTTCATTGAATTGTGAGCATATTTGGTTTAGGATTATAAAGTATTCAAGAGAAAAACATTGCAGTAGCTATCAGAAATGGGGGTTCCCAGAGCTCCGTTAACTCAGCAACTGCATAGGCATTATGCTTACTCTCTCTAACCCTAATAACTGATCACAAGCTACTGTGGAAACTTCAAAGACTCTGTAAATGCTTCCTGTGCTATAGGACTCCAGGAGTAGACAGATATCTGTATGAAGAATAAGATCAGTCTATATCCTTGTTAGCCCCAGGTTCCAGGGTTTGTTATCTAAATGAATAGCAAAACAATAGTGAAGACAATGATGCTGTGTGTGCAGCATCTCTCCAGCTAGTCCATCGTCTTTTCCTCATTACAAATGCTAGCAAAGGTTACAAATGATTTCTAACTCTCCCTTAGTGTTTCTAACCCTCCATTCTTCCTTTCCTCATTCTTATCAAGTTGCATTTTCATACAACACTATCGTATTTCAGAATAGAATATTGTTACTTCGCTTTGTAAATTAGAAGAAATATAGCCAGAGCCGTTTGTATACTTTATATGCACCTAACATGGCTCTTTCGGAACATAAAGTAAGCAAGAATGTTTTGAAAATCAAGGCTAAAACAATAAGAAATCCCAAAATAGAACTTTCTGCCAAAAAACACTTAGTTGGTGCTAATATGGATAGAAAGTCCTTTTGGAAAAGTCAATCCTAATAGTATCTATTTAAAAACATATTTTAAAGATTATGTACAAGTATTTATTGTATGTTGAGCATATTCTCTTAGTAGTATATAATGCTACTGAGTATCCAGACAGAATTCAAAATCAGAATTACAATTGTTTACTTAATTTTCAAATTCTAAACATTTATTTTAGATTTATTTTATAGCTTGTTAAGAATGAAGTATATTTTAAGTATGGTTGTCTTTATTTTGAGTATATGAGAAATATCAAGAGAATCAAGATGGCACTGGTAGCCTTGGCAGCCTGGGCTCATTGCAGCAGCTGAGGCCAGAGCCTAGATCTCTCTGAAGAGGGAACATTCCAGTGAAAACACCCAGGCCAGGCCCCGCCCTAGCTTAGCCCAGGCATGCACTCCAGGAAGCACAAAGGCAACACTGTGGCCCTGCACCTGGCTGGGTGTGCTGGGAAGTAACTGGTGGAGTGATGCGAGAGAAGGAAGAGAGAAAATAGGTGGTGGAGAAACGGAAGAGGTTTGTGTACCATGAAGTGAGGTGGAACAGGAGTCAAGGAGGTTGCTGTTCTTGCTCCTCGGGAGAAGGTGAATTACACTGCCCATCCATTGAGCTGGTAACAAACACAAGTGCTAGTGGGTCTGTATCATCTTCCTTTGAGAAAGCTGACCACGGTAGGAATCGATGTGACTCCCAGAGCTGCATCCTAGCCCAGGAAGAAAAGCAGTGCTGACAGAATGGAGACCCACAGCTGACCAGATATGTCCTGCTGTGTTTACTTTTCATCATTGGCCTAGCTGCTAATCTCTCTAGTTGGTTGTGGTGGTGGTTCAACCATGAACCGGAAGACTCTATGTTGAATTACAGTTCTACTGTGTTGCATCTAACTTTGGCCAGAGATTTGTTTCCTTTGATAGCTTTGTGTTGGACAAACACTTGAAGACACCCAGAGGCCCTGCCCACCATCACGCAGGAAGATGACACCCAGAGATCCTGCCCAACTCTTGGCCTTCCCAAAGCATGAGGCACTATGGTGTGCAATGTAAGCACTGGCCAGAGAGATGGGAGAGAAAGAGAAGCTGAAAAGTTTGAGCACTATGAACAGAGACAGATCTGAAGATGTGAAGGTGGCAAGGAACCGTCTGATGTGAGTAGCCTGGGAAGCCACCCGAAGCCATGGTGAAGTCCTGACCTATGATGCTGCTGAGGACTGTGTCTGGGTCTGTGGCCAAGCAGCAGCAAGGGTCAGTGATGATGTTCATGGCCCATGTTATCACCAAAGTCCATGTCGATGTCCCTGGTCTGGACTGCCGCCTGGGACCATATTGATATCCAAGGGCTGCACAGAGTTGGTCCCACCCCTCACTGGCGGCCCACCAGAGTGAGCTCATCATAACTGCTGGCTCAACCAATGTTGCAGGCAGCAAGAGACAGGGCCAGTCCTGCTCTCATACCCTCTGGGCTGGCTCACCTGCACCCATATCACCAGGGCTAGCTCTACTGAGGGTTCTCTCTCCTGAGTGCCTGGGCAGGAGAGTGCTTGCACATGCTTGGGCAGCACAGTAGAGCTGGCTCTGATGGCAGGGTTCAGGATAAGCTGGCTCTGAGGGTCTGGGAATGGGAGAGCTGGCCCTGTTACTTCTCTGTTGTGGGGTGGTGTGTTCAAGAGAGAGATGCCCCTCCCCTTGCCCCTTGCCATCTGCAGCAGGTGGGATAGCTGGCCTCAGAGATGTGAGAGCAGAAGAGCTGGTTCTGCCCCTCACCAACTGCAGCACTCAGGAGATTGAGCCCTTGGGTGCCAGTGAGCCAGTCTAGAGGGCATGAGATCAGGACTTGTCAGGTCTCTTGCTGCCTGCCCACATTGGTTGAGCTAGTTGGGGCAGTGCTGGAGAGCTCACTCTGGTGGTAAGGACTCAGCAGAGGTGGCAGGCTGACAACTCAGCTACCATCCAGGTCCAGAACAGGTCTTGAGTTAGCCCACTGCAACATCTACCACATCTGTGAACTGCTGGAGCATGTGAAGGGGCTAGTTCTGCAGATCCAAAGCTGCAGAATCTCCAGGACACAGAGCAGCAACAGAATATCTAAAAGGAGTCCCAGTGAGGATCCAGTATTGATAGTGCAGCAGAAGCCACGGGTATTAAAACAGATCAATGACTCATTGAAATGAACATTTGCAAGAAAAGATGTACGGACTAAAGTATACTATGTGACTCACTATGACACACTACACCTCCCACGACAAGATTTTTTTAAAAAAATTAATTTTATTTCATTGGGGGGGGGGGATTGCAAGGGCAGAGGGCAGTTAAGAAGGGACATGAGAGAGATGAGTGGGATTGGGATGCATGATGGAAAATCCACAAAGGGTCAATAAAAAGCTAAAAGAAAAAATGAGAAAAGGAAGAGAAATGTAAGTATACATGGATAAAATGATAGAGTAATTTGTTCATTAAAAAAATCACAAGACACAAATTCAGAAAATACGCTATCAATATTGATTATAGTATTAGGATGAAAAGAGACTATTACTAAATGTATTACTTTTAAAAAGGAAAAAGTCTAATGGTCATCCTTTAATGGTCATAAAGCCAGAGTCAAACTGTTACATGCTTTACTGTGGCATTGCATTTACTTTATAGAAAGGAAAAGTAAATTAACTTTTAACAAATTCTCTTTTAAAGTTTATTACCTTTTAAAGTAAATTAACTTTAAAGAAATTTTTTTCTATTTTCTGCTTATACAATGGTTTACTTACACACTGGAATATGATGAAGACTGAAATGTAATTATATATCACCAATAACTTCAACTATTTTAATAAAAGAAAGTTTCCATGTAAATTTTCTTTCTTGTAACTGAAATTTCTCCTAGTTAATTCTTAATGAGAAACCACTAGGGGGCAACCAAGCATCATTTCCATCTCCCGTCTTGTAGCATATACATAATGTACGATAACCATCTGATTTCTTAAAGATTTCCATTTTTATAAAATTGAATTAAACACAAACAAATTGCAGAAATATTCCCAAATCTTTCGTTTTGCTTCATATTTCATGAAGCATTTTTAGTACTTTTAAAATCTGAGTAAAGTTCAAATGTAAATTATGAATTGTTTTCTCCAAAAAACAGAACCAATAAGATATATATTTTTGGATAAAATTTATTATACAGAATTAGCTCTTCAGTATGGAAGCTGAACTTTTTCTAATCTGCCCTCTGTAGGGTGGAGTTCTTCCCAGCAGCACTGCTGATATAAATTTGATAAAGTACAAAAGCCTGGATGTAACATGAATTTTAAAAGGTCTTATTAATAAATAACCCGGTGCCAGATATTGGGGTGAAATCTGAATGATCAGAGAGACAGAACAAGCCACAGCCAACTTCACCTCGCCATCTCCTCAGCTGATCTTGTTTCCTCAGACTGAAAACCTCTGAGTCCTCACTGGAATGGATCTCAGCTGAACTGCTGCTAAAAAGCCTCTAGTTCCTGGTCCTCAGCCTCAAGAGAGCAATTCCTGTTTCCTCATGCCTTATATACCTTTCTGTGTCCTGCCATATTACTTCCTGGGATTAAAGGCATGTGTCTTTCCCAAGCAAAGACAAGAGATCTCAAGTCCTGGGATCAAAGGTGTGTGACATCATGCCTGGCTGTGTGTGACCTTGAACTCATAGAAAGTTTATGTCAATGACAAGAGAAAGAGTAGTTTAAACAAACAAATAAACAAAAACACTTACTAACTTATCAATTCTCCCAGTCTTTGGCCTACCACACAGACTTTTTATCTAAACAAGTCAATGCTTTATATTTCAGACATAATGTACTTCTAGTCAATATACTCAACTTGGAATCTTGGCTTTGTCAAATGAAAATCGTGTGACCCTGTGAAAACTTACCTCTGGGAACACAATTATCTCCACCCTCAAAAGGGGAGAATGCATTATCCCAGTCTCTCAAGTAGATGAGCTGTGATACTGTGTGCCATCTGTCACGCAACACACCTAGCACAGAGCTTCTACTTAA
>CABHPH010152739.1:0-19766 GCA_902168325.1 Peromyscus nudipes
CTATAATAGGCAAGTCTGTCAAACATTTTCTTGATTAATGGTTGTTGTGAAAGAGTTCATCCCACTGTGGGCAGTGGTCCTAGGTTGTATAAGGAAGAAGGCAGGGAAAGCCATGAGGAGCAAGCCAGAAAGTAGCACCCCTCCATGGCTTCTGCTTCAGTTCCTGCCTCCAAGTTCCTGCCTTGAGTTATTTCCCTGACTTCCCTCAGCGATGTTACCTGGAAGTGTAAAAAGAAACAAACCTTTTCCCCCTCAAGTTGCTTTTGGTCATGGTTTTTTATCAGAGCAACAGAATCCCTAACTAAGGAACATGTATGCACATGCATACACAACACACACACATACACACACACACACACTGCATACATATGCACCCCCAACACACACATAAACACGTGCACACCCACACAGACCCAAACTCTCAGAAGACCTCAAGAAGAGTTCAAGGAAGACACTCATCAACGGGGTAGCCAGTCATCAACAACTAACTCACTGATAACAAGAAGCCGACATGCAGCCAAGTCTCTTCAGACTGCTGCAAGAGAGAAGCTTACTCGATTTAGAACAGTGTCACAGAGAAATCACTTCTCAAGAGCACATGAAAAGAGAATTGTAAGATAAACAGAAACCAGGTTTCCCATGGCCCAACACGCTAAAGCAGCTTTCAAATCATGCGCTTGGATTCCAAACAATGCTGGGATGAAACTATTTGAAAGACAAGGACTTCAGTCTTTACTTTCAAACGCTATTGACAGGTACTGTTTAGGATGTGTGAAGTTAGACTATAAAGAGGCAATATGATGAAGAATGAGGAGATGAAACGTACATACCAGGTAAATAGTAAATGAATTAGTTAACAACACACAAATAAGACAAGACACTCAGAAGAACACTACAAAAAAAAGAACTTCAATATGAAAAATTTCAGCAATGTATAATAAGGACTAAGAATACACGTGTATACCTCATAGTCTAATACTGAACACCTGACAAAAATAGGGGATGAAAATTCCAAATTTATCCTCATAGAAGATTACAGTAACATGTCTTGCAATAATTATGTATACTACCAGCAAGAGTCAATAAGAAAATACATTTTTAAATTATATTTAATCATCTGCCAAAAATGTAGAACAGCTAAGAAGGAAAAAACGTGAAAACTAAAATACGTGTAATTTTATATGATATTTAATTTTATTAAAAGATACTAACTATTTAAATAAGGAATAGGTGAACATTGCTAATCCATGAAAGTGTCATTGTTGTGAAGATATCATTTCTGATCTCTGGGTTCAATGTAAACCACAGCCCCTCGCAAAAGAACAGCCATCAAGCTGTTGAATGGACCCCAACAAGTATGTTGGTTTGGGTTTGCCTGTTGGCATACTTAATGAGCTTTTACTCATATGTATTTAGTAGAATAAAAACCAAAAATATTCAAGATCATTTACATCAACAGGTCAAATGAATTCATCTTCTAACATGTCAAAGCTTGTATAAAGTAATAGTAATTAAAACAATGTACTCTTCACTTAGCAACAGGCAAACTGCTCTGTGAGGGAAAAACATTGCCCAGGAACAGAGCTGTACAGATCTGACATATTAAATTGGAAAAAAAAAAAAAAAAAGAGATGCCCGATCAATGGGAGAACTTGCTATTCAACAACTGTGCTGTATGAGTTGTTTTCCTGAGAGTTAGGTTGGGAGACAGGTAGGGAGGAGGCCCCTGCCTGCCATGTAGGATATGGAACTAAATGGGAAAAAAAATGATTAAAAAAAGGAAAAAGAAAAAGAGCATGTGGAAATGAAACACAGGATATCATATTGGTGTTAAGACATAAATTCCTTAAACTATAAAAAAAAAGAATAAACCCTATTACAATGCCATCAGTTTTCCTTCTTTTTTTCTTTAATAAAATTTATTGTGTCTAGGAACTGAAGAAATAGATTTTTTGTTTTGTTTGGGTTTTTTTGGTTTTGCTTTTATTTATTTATTTTTTACCAGCTGCAGTTTCCCCTCCCTCCTCTCCTCCCAGTCCCTCCTCTGACCCCCTCTTCCCCCCACCCCTTCACTGCCCCCCCCACCTGTATTCCTTAAGAAATCTACTGAAAATAAACAATAGACTTGCTTGTTCATTAGCGAGCATGGATCATGTCAGGCACCATTGTAGGAGCTGGGGAAACAGTGAACAACGTGGATGGAGCCCCTGCTTCACAGAGGATGAGGTGAATGGACAAATGGAACATCTCAAATTTAAAAACTTGAAAAAATTCAAAATGTCCCTCAGTCCAGAAAATTCAAAGCAATGACATGATGTCATCAGTGAAAAATGCACACCATGAAACTTTGTTTCATGTATAAAACTATAATATTATAGTATAAAATTCCCTTCAGGCAGTGTGTAAAAAAAAAGTCCATGAAAGATGAATAAATTTTATGTTTAGATGGGATGTTAAGTTCTTTCCCCCAAGGATCTCATTATAGATACAGGAAAGTTTTTCAAAACCTGGAAAATATCAGAAATCTGAAGCATCTCCGAGTCCCTGGGTATTTTGGATATATGATATTACACCTGCACCTGTGAAATGAAAGGAACCTGAGTTGGGTTCTTTGGAGCATTTTGAGATGAAAACTAAGCCCATCTTTGGCCTCCTACCATGATCCTGGGGCATTTCCAAGCAGTACAGGTTCCTCAGGGTGACCAGTGGGATGGGCTGCACGGTGTGGGCTAACACCTTGGAAACCATGACGTAATTATTTTACTTGGTGTCCTTGAACTGATGCATGATGTAACCAGTACAAAGCTTATGCCTGCAGGGTACATAAGTCAACTCCCACCTCACTTGCACAAATCACCCTCCACACAAGCCGAAAGCCATTTTAAATCCTCCAGGTGGCTCCTGCAGTATGTGGTTTGGCTTACAGTAGAAAACACAAAGGATAAAATGCTTTGGTATAAAAAAAATAAATGGCCAATGAATTAAGAAAGAAAAGGGCCCCTTTAGGGAGAAGCTTATCCCCAGATCTCACTGGCTGAAGGGAGGGGAAACGTCCTAAGTTTAGACTATCAAGGAAGTTGAAGCAAAGCACATAATTAGTTTGTTACCCTGGACTTGGAAAACAAAGACTTTGCAGTACACACGAAGTTCTATTGTGTCGGCGGTTTGGGGCCTCCTGATGCCAACCTCTCAGAAATAGGGACTTTTCCAGAAGTGTTCTCGGCCTTTGTTGCTGTTGCTTCACAAAAGCCAATCCAGCACTCACACAGTGCACGCAAGCAATGAGAAAGTCAGTACCAAATGCCACCTTAAGTTGCAGGAAATGTTACTGCCCAGCAAGGAGCTGGGACATCCCAAGAGCTCAGAGCCAAATCCCACTCAAGCCCCAAACCACTTCCTCAAGAAAAACCCTTGCAAACCTTGATGGCTGAACACTGAGAAAAAAGGAAGTTGACAAGCCTTTCTCCCTCCTGCATTCTATTGAAAAGCACTCATCTGTCTTCTGACATTCATTTATTAAACATTGACTTAGCATTGAACTTTGTCCAACATTGAGCATTAAAGAAGTGAACAAGAAACAATTTCTCCCCTCATGTCTCAAAAAGGACAGAAAAATGCAGTAATGTACACCCTGGGAGGAGAGGCTTTCTGGTGAGAATGTTCTAAAGACAAGGAAGCCATCTGCCTCCAGATCATAACTGTTTACTCTGACCAAGAGCTCATACTCATTATGAAACAAGAGTACAAGTTCTAGAATGTTCTTAAAAGTATTTCAATATTGTTCTAGTTGCAAAAAAAAATTGAAACTGAGTTTGGGTCATTAGCAAATCGATAGGGCATATCATTTTCAGTGAAGCATTTTTTAACCCTCTATTACTGTAGCCAGAGTTGGGGTGTGTGAGCGACTAGGTGTAGGAGGTCACACATTTTCTGCCATAGCTGAGTCTAGTGAATGAAAGGGAGAAATTAGCAGCTGAAAGGGAGAAATAAGTAGCCATCTTGAAAGACGTTCCTTCTTCCTCCCTTCTTCCTCCAAAGGTATTTGCTGACCAGTATTTTTTGAATTGACCAAAAGTTGAACCTATGGGAAGGATAAAGCTGGGACAATAAATCTGTGTATCCTAGACTTGGCAAAACAAGATATAAAGAGTAATGGGGTCAACTGACCAGAAGTTGAACTCGAAAGAGAGTGTAGGACGGCAACAGTAAATCTGAATGTGTCAACAAAAGCAGGACACAGGGAATAAAAATTTATGTCTCTATAGATACCCTAAATCCTGTTAGCAATTAGCAACCTTATGCTTACCTCATCCCTAGCCCACGAGATATGTAACATTCTGCATGTGAACCTTTCCTATATAAACCCCTTAAAGTGAGTGCTCGGGGCCTTCCCTCTTTTCACCTACTGCAAAGTGGTGTTGGAGAGGTCCCTGCCTAGGCCGGAATAAATGAAACCTTTTGTTCTTACATGGAGATCAGCTCCTTGGTGGTCTTGTTGGAGGGGGAGCTCAGACTCGGGCATTACATTAGCAGATGGGAGGTCCATAGAAAGGGAAGAAGATGACATATACAAAGTAAATCTGAATAACAAAACTAAAGAACAGACAACAAAGCAAAGAAATACATATATGTAATTGCCAGACCGGAAAGGAAGTTGGCAGACTTTTCACGTAAATGAAAGTAGATCTGGAGCAAAAATCCAACCTTGTACAAAAACCCTCAAAATGGGCAACTAAATAAACCATATTACACCACTGTAGATGGAATAAATTACAAATACAAACCACACAGGGCAGCAAGAATTCAACGCTGGCTGGGTCAACCCACATCACGTGACCTGTGCTTTCCTAATGGAAAGAAGTGGGTCAGCAGATGGTACAAACCAGACGAGAAAATTAATCCAAGTTCCTTTCTGGTTCAGCTGTGTTTCTATTACGCAAAGTTATTTAAAGCATGCCAAACATACGGGTAACAACATATACCAAAGGGCTAGAGAAGTGACTCACTGGCTAACAGCACCTACTGCTCTCACAGAGGGCCTGAGTTTGGTTCCTAGCACCTGTGTCTGGTGGTTCACAATCTCCTGTAAATGCAGTTTCAGGAATCCGATGCCCTCTCCTGGTTTCTGAGGGCACTGCACTCACATGCACATACACACACACACATACAGATACACGTACATACATGGAACTAAAATAGTAAAAGTAAAACTTAAAATGTATATTTGACATACATATGTATTTGAAATACATGTAAAACATGTATATTATATATGTGTGTGTGCATAGACATATACATACTTGTGTATATACATGCTAGGATATCAAGATGCCCTTGGAAACAAGGATGCTTCCTCACAACAGAACTCCTAAGACTGGTGTCTCAGCTCTCCCTCTGATGGAGCGTGCCAGTGTGTACTGTAGATACAGAGTTCGAGGCTATGGTAGAGACACAAGCAAGGCTGTGCTATGGTAATGCTACTAGCAGCTCCTGACAGCTCATCATGTCCTGCTTAACTCACTTCAGTCGTCATCAGATAAACTCCGAAAGATTGCATTCAGTGCTGTTCACCGGAAGAGCCAGCAAGGGCCTGCCTGAGTTCTGCTTCAGAGAGATCCAGGTCTCTCAATGCAGGCCCTGCTACTTCCGCTGGTCTGTGCCAACAATGGGCATGTCCCATCCCTGGCCTCAGCTTCCTGAATCCGTGAAATGGGAAGAAGAGCTGTGAGGAAGGATATCCAGAGCTAAAGTTCACGATCAACTTGGAGAGATAAGACACGGGATGCCATAGGGTTCTGGGCAGTTTGACAAAAGAGCAGGTAACAGCTGCCAGTGCAGAGGGAAATGCTTTCATCCAGCATGAGCACTGGCCACTCACTAGCTTCGACCTCAGGCCTTTTGCTTCAGCTTCTTTGAGCCGTGTTCAGCCACAACTCCCTAACTCAATGACTGTGCTCAGTGCCTTCTGCCACTTCCTGTTGTTCCTGACGGAGGAGCACCAGAACACACAGGTCCACTTGTCCAGAGAGCTCCAGACCCTAGGCTAAGGACAACACATGCTAGGGAGGCATTCAAACCTGACAGTGTTTCTACACGCCCTGGCACAGGACGGCTACAGCCAGACCCCCACAAAAACTCCAGGCCTACCCGGGGATGTAGCGCGCATTTATGATCCAAGCATGAGGAGAGTTGAGGCTGGAGAATCAGGAATTCAAGGCCAGCCGGGGCTACAGAGTGAGACCTCTTCTCAACGGAACAACAGAAATGGGCCTGTCTATGCTAAAGTCCACAGTTACAGCAAAGAAATCCCATGCATTCAAGGGGCCTTTGTTCCATTCTACAGAAGCCGCCATTCTACACAAAAGAGACTTAGCCTCTCGGTGATCTTAGCATTTTCTCTCCACAGTCCTGGACAACTTCAACGACAATATCATAGAGAGGAGGTTCTGTTTGTTTTCATTTCTTTTTCCTCCTGGTAAACAATCAAATGGGGAAGTAATGAATCCAGACATTTCCCATTCCTTTGGAAGGCTGCAGGCTCTTAATCTCAGGCCATGGGACAGGACCCAAAGGACACCTACAGGGACCCAAACTGCCTGAGACCCTTTCTTCCTGCAGACATTTCCTCATTGCCCTTCAAAGTGTTTGGTTTGTTTCTTTGTCTCCACCCCCACCTCAGCCAGGAGTTTTGTATTGACTTGTGCTTTGAGAAAGGGGATGGGAGGAAAATACAGCCAAATCAAAGGATTAGAAGCAAATTAAGGTCAATCAGAATTGAAAGGGCCCGGTGATCCCTTGATTATGAATAGAAGAAAGGCAAACAAGCTCAGTACATGCCAGCTCTCAGCTCTAAAACCACAAAACATGTTTGCTGCTCGGTAATTGGATTTCTGCGTTGCCTTTCCCGGGTCACTGAGCCATACCCAGATGACCTGTAGTAACCTCACGATGACCCAACAGTTTCCTTCCCAGGGTCTGGAACAGGTGTATCATAGCAGCCAACAGCCTCAGGCCACACCAGAACCCCGCTCCAAGTACTTGTTAGTGGTCATCTTATCTATCCCACAGACACCAGATTATTCCCCAGATGTGTAAAGAGAATTCAGTCAGAGCATCACACTGTCGCAAGGCATCCATATATGAGTGTAGCTGGCTAAGATGCTGCCTATGGGGCTTAATTATGGAAAGTGAACAACTTCTCCATGACTGCTGGGAACCAGGAGAAAAATGCACAGGCAAATGAACTGCTCTAGGGACCCCTCATCTCTCACCCCAATCTTACTCAGCAACGCCTGCCTCTGGAGCTCTGCTAAGGCAGCAGGCTTCTGGGGGGCAAAGCAGAAAGATCTGAGGGCTGTCAGCAGGTAACCACTTAGCAGTGCCCTTCAGGCGCTTCTGATGACTGATTGACTGACTGTGCCACAAAAATGTGTTGAGCCTGGAGAACTTGTGAATTCTGGTAACTACAAGTATGTCCCAGAGAGTAGGCCTGGCCATTGACACTCTTGCTATTGTGACCTAAGCAAAAATCATCTAATCAACATCTACACCAACTCCTAGACAGTGCTGGACAAAAACCATCAGAGGGATCTAAGCAGGGTCAGACCACTGGTCATGCACCCCAGTCACATGGCTCAGGCCTTTCCATGGGAGGATTCTGAGAACCGGACAAAGCCAATTGATGCCTGGGACTTTTGATGAAAGGTTGAGAACTGCCACCATGTTGAGTCCTCGGGGCATACAGTTCGCAGAAAATTCAGCAGAGTTTGCCCCATCTGCCCATTCAAATACAACACAGGTATTTAAGAAGTCACTAAGTAATGGTTGGTTACCTTTAAACTGTTCCACATTGTTAGTCAGAAGTTAGCAAGAATCAGAGCCATGGGACTTCTCTGTCACCCCAGACCCATCGGGAAACCCTGAAACTTGGGAGGAGAAGGGTGTTGTAGTTCTCTTCATGATGACTGGAGATTTAAGCAGATTCTTAAGGAAGCAATGTTCTTTGTTTTTGTTTGGATTTTGAGACAGCTTCTCCTCATGCAACACAGGCTGGCCTTGGACTCACTATGCCACCATTTCCTGGAGAGAAGTTGAGCTCTAAAAAGCAAACAACTTTCCTTTGACCCAAATGAGTTAAGTAGAACATTTCTCAGTGTGGAATGGTGGTACCTGAGGATTATGTTGAGCTATTTAAAAGTCCTAAACCACCCAAGGTTTGGCTTCATCTCCTGAGGCAACAGTTGTACAGTTGAGCCCAAGCCTCAGCCAAGCTATCATTGGCTCTGTACCAGTTCCCTGCTGCTCCTAGGGTTAAGTCCTTAACCCCCAGCACTTCACAGTCTGATTTTACTTGGTAACGGGACCGTTGGACACACAGTTGGTTAAAACATAGTCATACTGAAATAGAATGAGCTCTGATCCCACGTGGCATGCCCTGTCCTTACGAGAGAAAACTCTAGACACACAGAGACACACAGGGATGATGACGAAAAGAGACACAGAAAGGGCCATGGACACATCACTCCTCAGAGAAGCTAGCCTGCCCATACCTGAGCCTTAGTTTTCCAGCCTCCAACTGTAAAACAACACATTTCTCTTTACAGAACTTTGTGGATAGTATTTTGTTATAGTGACCTAAGCAGACTCATATATGTCCCATGGGTAAGCACAGATTTCGCCTAACTAGCCTGCAGGGCAACGACAGGCTCACTTCTAAAATATCTCTCTTGATAGGGAAGATCTTACCAAGTATTGGAGAGAAGCAAGACTCCTAATCCAGAGAATATTGGTTTCAGCACTGAGACTGCAGCAGTGACCCGTAAGTGCTGCTATTCATTTAAGCCACTTATAGGTCAGTTCACTTGAAGTGTACCCAATGTCTGCTAATATTACGTTTGAACATTTGAACTTTCAAGGTACTTTCCAATAAAAAGGTATTCTGAGGTATTAAAAGATACACAACTCTAGCATCTTGTCAGGACAGTCCTTCAGATCACAATTTTTTTTAAACAACCTGACTAAGAGTTCAGACACTTGACCAATGACCTCTTGGTTTCTGCTAACAAAACTTTAAGTCAAATATATTTGTCAGGAAACCATTGAATTCTAACTTCTAACTCCACAGAAATAGTAATAAGAATAGAGTCAGGCCTAAGATAATGCCCAAAAGAAAGACGATCTGCTCCACTTCTGGGCCTTATATCTATGATTGCTTCCAGTTTTAGAAAAAAAAATGCAGAAACTGAGGTCAGTAAGTTGTTTTTTTTTTTTTTCCAAAAGAACGTCATGCTTCAAACCAAGTCAGGTTTGAGCATTGGAACACAAAGATGGATGAAAATCTCAAATAAGTGTGAGATTCTTTTTTATAAAACAAAACCAAAGATAAATGCCAAAGGTTTAAGCCAATGAAATCTGAAAGCCTGTTTCCTTCCATATTAAATAAAAACACTTTTTTAAAGGTTCTTTTAAGTGTTAGAGCCTGAAGTGGATACAGGCTGAGATTCAGCCTGTTTGAGCTGGGCTGGTTGGGAGCTTTCTAATGGTAGTGGATTTGAACTTGACCATGTTTTGAGCATAGAAGCTGTTATACTGGTACTCTGAGAGCGTTGTGGACTTCTTCCAAGCCATGCCTGAAAGAGGAACATGGCGGGTCCCAGGTGGAGCTCCAGGAGTCCAATCGACGAGAGAGAGGAGGGATTCTATGAACAAGAGATATCATCAAGACCATGATTGGAAAAAGTACAGAGACAACTACCCAAACTAGTGGAGACACATGAACTGTGGACCAATAGCTGAGGAAACCCCATGGAACTGGACTAGGCCCTCTGGATAAGTGAGACAGTTGTTTAGCTTGAAGTGTTTAGGGGGACCCCAGGCAGTGGGAATGGGACCCATCCCTAGTGCATGAGCTGACTTTTTGGAACCTAGTGCCTATGGTGAGACACTTTGCACAGCCTTGGTGCAGGGAGGAGGGGCTTGGACCTGCCTCAACTGACTGTACCAGGCTCTGTTGACTCCCCATGGGAGACCTTGCCTTGGAGGAGGTAGGAATGGGGGGTGAATGGGGGGGAAGGCTGGGGGGGGGGAGGAGGGAAGACAGGGGAATCTGTGGTTGGTATGTAAAATGAATAGAAAATCTCTTAATTAAAAAAAAAAGGGACATGGAAAAGAAACCATAACTCTTGTCTGTATCTGACAGAAAATATTTGTGGTATCACTATGGCCTTTTGAACCAACAACACTGAGAATTATGTGTGAGAAGGGTCTGGAGTCCAGAGTATATGTCACTGGGTTCTGTATTGAAGAGTACAGAGCGGAAGAACATTTCCAATACAGTTTTGTCCTTGGCTGCCTGTAGTTGATAATTAACTGCAGGTTTTTAGAACCACAATGTCTGTATTAGTCAGCTTTCTGTTACTATAACAAAGTAACTAGTGTAATCATAGCATAAAAAGAAAAGTTAATTTGACCCACAGTCATAGAGTTCTGATATATGATTAGTTGGTCCCATTGTTTCAGGCCTGTGGTGACACTATGCATCATGGGAGGAATTTGTTGTGGAGAAAAACCACTATAACCATAAGCCAGGGAGCAAAGAAAGAGAAGAAAAGACCCGGGTTCCATAATGCCCTCAGCCGCATGCCTGCCATGATTTAATAACTTCTCTTTAGGGTCCAGCACTTAAAGTTGCCATAACTCCCCATAGCATCATCCTACAGACCAAGCCTCCTCCTCATGAGATTTTACAGAACAGTCAAGGTCCAACATGCTATCCATGTACACCACATGACACTTCAGTCCCCCACTACTAGCCATGGAAGTCCATGGAAGTCTTCAGCAAGGCTGTCCAAACTCAAACAGCTGTGTTAGCTTTCACTACCTGATGAATGACCAGGATCCCCTCCAGTGAGGGCAGCAGGACAGAGGTTAGCAGTCACCAGAGAACAGGAATCAGGATGCATGGGATCTGACAGCAGTGACCCCAAGAAAGATCAAGGGTCAGGTTGGGCAATGGCGTCATCCATAGTAAAAAGGGTGGGCTCAGCCACACACGACCACATCAAAGCAGAGGAGATTTAAAAATAAATTTTAAAAAGATAGAATTATGACACTACCAAAAAGCAGCATTGTTGAATATTCGCTATCTCATCACTGTGACAAAAATCCCTGAGGAAAGCAATTTAAGAAAGCATTCATTTTGGCTTACAGTTTTGGAGAAATAGGCCACAGTGGCAGGGAAGGTAGAGTCGAGTCAGGAGGCAGCTGATCACATTGTAACCACAGTCAGGAAGTAGAAAGTGGTGGATGTTTATATCCATTTCTCACTTTCTCCTTCTTATTCAATCCAAGACCCCAGTCCATGGAGCCACACATTTACAATGAGATTTCCCACTTTAGTTATCTTAATCTAGATAACCTCTCACAGATATGTCCAGAAATGTGTTTCCACGGAAATTCTAAATCCCATCAAGTTGACAATCATGATTAGCCATCATGCATGGCTAAGAGTATTCTTATTTCATTTTTAAAGTCTTAAGTAATGAATTTGGTTGCTGTATAGTTAGGATAAATCAAAGACAAATATATAAATTCATGCATAAAACCCTAGCTCAGAGATCCTGGTTATAATAGTGTTGATGAGTTTGGTCAGAATCTATCCATGTCCATGGACACCCCTGAGGACAGCAACCACTTCTATCAATCTGCCCAGGTCCAGAAAATCTACTCCAGGAAACTAATTAAAAACTAAAACCAAAACCAAAACAAAACGCTTCCAAGAGGATGTACCTCCAAGAGGATGTACCTGAGACTGAACAGATGGTTCAGTCAGTAAAGTGCTTTCTGTGACAACATCAAAACCTGAGTCTGTACCTCCCCAGTATCACCATATCAAAGGGAGAAAAGTCTGGCATGGTAGCTTACACCTGGAATTCTGACACAGGGATGTAGGGACTGGAGCATCCCCGGAGCTCAATGGCCAGCTAGTCATCCAGAATCAGTGAGCTCCAGGTATAGACCCTGTGTCAAAAACTAAGGTGCAAATATTAAAGACACTGATGTCAGTCTCTAACACACACACACACACACACACACACACACACACACCACATGAACAGAAACACGTGCAAAAATGTGCCTTCATGCACCAAGGACATGGTCAAATAGTTATGTGATTCTAATGAGGAACTTAATGCAATAAAGCCACTGGATAGGAAGTCCATACATCAACTTGTAAAATGTTAGGCTTCAAAGGTTAGTAAAAAAAGGGGAAGTCTACGATATTAACAATCAAAATATGTGAATTATATATGCCAAGAAAACAAGCACATGAATCATCTAAATGGAATTTCATGTGATTTAAAATTGTTTCCTTATTCTTATAATAATGCTTATGCAATAAATATAAACTCAAGTAATAAAATGAGTGGTGTTAATGTAAATATAAAACTAGACTTCTCATAAACAATTATCCAAAACAGAAACTTAACCATCTGTAAGGATGAGTATTATCTATCCGTTATCTTGTTTTAATTTTTCTCTGAAATATCCATAACAAAATGACCTTCAAAGGAACAATAGGGGCTGGATAGATGGCTCAGTCATTAATTCTTCCAGAAAACCCAAAGTCAGTTCCCAGCACCCAAAAAGGTTGGCTCACAACTGCCTATAATATCAACTCCAAGCAACTGATACTCTCTTCAGACCTACATTCATATGTACATATCCACAGATAGACACATAATTTAAAAGTTAAGTAGCTAGGTATGGTGACACACACCATTAATCTAAGCACTTGAGAGGCAGAGGCAAGTGGATCTCTGAGTTCTAGGCTGGCCTGGTCTACATTGTGAGTTCCAGGACAGCCAGGGCTATGTAGAAAGACCAAAACTGAAAACAAAAAGAAAAAGAGAAAAAAGCCTTTAAATTTAAATAAAGGATCTACAATCATCAAATAATCAAATGAAGGTGTTTTGAAGTACATGTAAAACAGACAAGCTTCTTTTCTCATACAAATAATGCCAAGCTCTTATTCATTAAATAAACGTTTATTTGAGACTGTTTTTTTCTTTCCACTCAGATTGGTTGTCCCTATCTGTGACAACACTCTATTTCCATAATATAAAAAACAGAATTTACAAATCATCCTTGGAGGACAGGAAGTTAGGAAAACTAGGTCAGTTTAAAGACATTTACCCAGAGGGGCCTGCCCTCAATATTTCCACTGTAATTTGACTAAGAGATGTGAACACATTACCATCCTATTGCCTCTGAGGGTCCCCTCTGACCCATTTCTGGTCCTGCAAGTTGGAAGCCTAGAGCTCTCTTCCCCTCTCTTCCTCACAGAGCCCACAGCTCATGTCCTAGATGACCAAAGCACTAGTTTCTTTCATACTGTGCTGTGATAAGAATCTCCCCCACTCATCTGAGGAGCTCTGTGGTGAGCATATCAAGTACACTAACCATTCTGGCCATCTCCCCAGAGGAAATCAACTAAGATACCTGTATGAGTCAACTAGTAAATGTCAGATCCCACTCAGAAAGCACCACACTCCACCAATAAGGAGCGAGGGAGTCTAGGTACCACCCATCACTCCATCACTGGACTATTGAAGTTAATGAATTCACATACACAAAAGGAAAAGAACAATGTGTTCGTGGGAAGCCAGTTTCCTCTGGAACACTGTTTTGTGGGAAGATAGGTGTAGATCCCACAACTTACATGTTAATGAAATCCACTGTTCATCAAAGGAAAACCCGCACTGGCAGAGAATAACACATTCACAGTTCATCAGAAGCATGTGTCTCACTTGCTTATCTCTGATGTCAAACCTTTTGTGCAATCAAATTCTCAACTAGATTCTTCTGATCCTTATGTCTCAGGACAGAGAAACTCTCCTTTAAACTTGAGAAGTTTTATCTTGAGAAGAAGGGGAGGATACTCTGCTGAAGGAGTCAGCCAAATGAAATTCAGTTGTCATGACAGGCGGGTCCACTGCTGAAATGGACATTTCTAGTGCTGAGGCTTACTCAGAAGCAGCAGGGATAAAAGACTGTTCATCATAACCATACTTCTGAGAGATATATTTTTTTTTAGCTGAAATATCTGTACAAGTTTGGTTTGCACAACTCCAATTTGCTCAGGAAAGCCTAGCTGCTGTAAACTGAATACAGTTCTGAAAAAAAAAAAGATGTGAATTAAGACTAAGACAGGACATCATAGATTAACACTGAGGGCTGTATGATGTGGAGGAAATTTATGTTCTTAGACCTCAGGTTTAGACTCAGCATCAGCATCCATAATATTATGTTTATGCATTAAACATTTCTGATGCCTTGTTTCTTAAGTCAGAGGGTTTGCAGTTCAGTTTTTGTTACAAAAGTCCCAAATGTCAATTCTTCCAGCTCCACTTGTCACTTTATTTCTAAATTATCCTTTTTTCTGACAGATTTTATTCAGTAATAGAATGTCCGTGAGAGTTCAGCAATGTTAGCCTGTAGGATAGGTTCGGATGGAAAATAACTGCCTTCTGGGTCCCTCATGGATGTTGGCACCTTCCAAGAAGCAGGGTAGGCCAGATCAGACCCTGATCTCTACCCAGTCCTCCCTCCCAAAGCCCTCCGGAAAACCAGGACACTTACTGGGTGCCGCAGTCTGCAAAGCCAGTTCTTCCAGAACAGGGCTTGGAACTGGCGTCCAGCGTGCCCCATGCCGGCTGCTCCCTGCTGGCTTCAGGAAGTCAGCGTGCAGGGTCACTGCTTATATCTGCCAGCCTTCAGCAGAGGCATGTGGTCTATTAGCCAATTCTAACAAAAGTGAGTGATGCAAGAGAGATTATTGGTGACTTGAATAAGGCAGGCATCAAATGTCTCCTGGTGTTCTGCCTCCGCTGAGAAATCTTATCTTTTCACTAGATGGGTGGTGCAGGCGAGGTCTGGGCTCTAAGCAGCTGCCCTAGGGGCCCTTCCTGGACATAAACAAGGAGCATGTCCATCATTTCCCAGACCCCACACAAGGGCACGTGCAGGAGAGACAAGGGCCACGTTTTTCCCTGACCTCCCTTTCTCCTGATGTAAGTGATTGAACTCCGTTGGTCTCCTCTTTCCTATAATGTCAGGTATCACATTAATTTGCCAAGAT
This sequence comes from Peromyscus nudipes, assembly GCA_902168325.1. NCBI lineage: Eukaryota > Metazoa > Chordata > Mammalia > Rodentia > Cricetidae > Peromyscus > Peromyscus nudipes. Next base: position 15,140 of record CABHPH010152739.1, read on the forward strand.
ATTTACATTTTGGTAGTCCCTCAGCAGCCGCTTGGGAAAGAAGGGTCTGGGGTCTGGATGTCGCTCATTTTGCCACCGTACCCCTACTGCACACTCTACCCGCAATACCTGTCTACCAGGAGGGATAGGGTGTAATTTTCAGAGTTCAAGCATAGGAGGACATCATAAACCTAGGGTTATTCTGGAGCACCATATGATCCCTGCACCCTTGTGGTGACTATTCCCTTTCCCTCTCTCCGCTCCACCGCCCCACCCACCACCCCCATCCCCGCACCTGCTCTGTGTATGCATGCCTTTGGAGGTCAGAAGTCAACCATGGATGCCCTTTCTCAGGACTACCATCCACCTTATTTTTGAGACAAAGCCTTTCATTAGCCTAGAGCTCATGCATTGTGCTAGACAGACTAGCTCATAAGCCTCAAGGATCCGCCTGTCACCACCTCCACAGTGCTGGGATTACAAATTTGTGCTACAATCCCCAACTTTGTACATGGGTTCGTGAACTTGAACTCGGTTCCTCACACTTACACAGCAAATGCTTTGCTAACCAGCATGTGCTCCTTCAACCAGCTGGCTGGGAGCCAAGGGATTGCTCCACGGTCACAAAGGCCGGGCACTCCTCAGTTCCTGTGGCCCCTAGCTGTGGCCAGGACATCAGGCAACACGGCATTGTGGTCTTCCATTTCATAAAGCAATTTTCACAAGCTCTGGCTATTCTATAGTTTCTGCAATAGGAAATAAGGACACAGGTGACAGTAAAGGAACTATTCCATCATTTCAAAAACATTAATTTCATATTGATATCTGTTACATAAGTAGCATGGTGCATGTTAAGTGGGGTCACCTGACCTCCTCAGAGCATCTTTCCTTGGTTTTTTGTTGTTTTTTTTTTCTTCTCCTCAGTTGCCCTTCAGGGTTATCCAAGCATTTTGACTATGGTTCTCTTTGCAGACAACACTTAGACCCTCTGTACATCACAGATGGCTGCAAGTTTGTTTTTCTTTTTCTTTTTAATTTACTATAAGGGAAAGCCCAAGCCATGAGACTTACCTATTTTATTTTCACAGCAACCAGATTCTATACTCCTGCACCAGTGTTATGCCAGGGGTACACACCATGTTTCACTGTGAGATTTCTTAGGAGATACTGTTTGACTCCTCAGAGAAACACAGAGAGTAAGGGACTGGTTGGCAGAATTGGCTCATATACTCACAGGATGGGAAAATCCTCAGATTTCAAGTGAGGCAGCAAGTAAGGGACACAAGAGAGCCAATGGTGCAGTTCTGGGTCCAGGGCCAACAAGCTAAAGACCCAGGGAGATGCTGGGTATGGTGGCTCACTCTTGTAATCCTAGTATTTGAGAGAATGGGACAGGAAAATGACTGTGAGGTCCAGCACAGTCTGAACTACAGAGTAAGTGAAAGTCTCAAAAAAACAAAAAAAGGAGGAGGAGGAGGAGGAGGAGGAAGAGGAGGAGGAGGAAGAGGAGGAGGAGGGTTAGGAGCAGAAGGAGGAGCAGGAGGAGGAGTAGAGGGAGGAAGAGGAGAAATCCAGGAGAGCTGATGTTTCTATCCACATCTGATGTTTGTAAAAAGGTGATGTCTTAGCTTAAAGACTATCAGACAAGAATTCTTTTAGACAGGAAACAACTCCTTTTTTCTAGTTAGTTTTTAATTGATGGGTTAAATAAGACCCACCCCCTTGAGGGTCCATCTACTGCACTCAGTCAACAATCTACTGAAATGATTCAATGATCCTCACAGACACTCCCAGAATAATAACTAATCAAGGACCAGGCACCCTGTTGTCCAGTCAGGCTGACACAGAAATTAGCCACAGAAAGTCCAGTTCTGTCAACCTGGCATCTTAACACATCTTAAACCAAGCATCATTTCCAAATAAAGACAGAATTCCATCTGATATGGCAAAACTATTATGCCTACTCCCATAAACATACTAACTGCTTCCCCAGACAGAAATTTCTGTGCAGTAGTTCACTTTTTTCTCAACATTCCATACCTTGAATACCATGATGTGACTCCATCTCATGCTGCATGGTGGGCTGATAAGAACGGAAAAAGCAGGGATATGTGGCATACAGACTCTAACAAATATATAGTCATTTTAGTGATAGCCCATAACTTAAACACTACAACGTAAATACAACTCATGTTGCCTGATAGGGTGGTAAGCCCGGCAAGAGAAAGGGTTTTTTTGTTTTGTTTTGTTTTGTCTTTTTTTTTAACTTATGCACACAAACAAGTTCCTAACAACATAGAGCAACAGCATCAGCCCTGTCTGGACTGGACTAGTATTCCACACACTTTAATCACAGGGAAGGTAATAGTGAGAGATGCCTGAGGGCTTGTTCTATTCCAGACAACCTATTTGTTACCTCTATTATGCTGTACTTTAATTGTTGTTTATACTACTAACTAACATTCTTCACCTTGTCTCTGGTGGCTAGGTGCTGCCACTTGGCCTGTGCCATTCTGGAATCCAGTTACTCCCACTGCATTTAGGTTTGTGTATCTGAGTGGCTATGGTTCTATGGGTAAAACAAAACAAAACAAAAAACAAAAACAAAAACAAAACAGTGTAGCTGGAGTTATCTCCAGTCCCACCACAGGCCAGCAGCCACTCAGACTCAAATCAACACACAGTCACTTATATTATTTAAATTGTTTGGCCTAATGGCTCAGGTGTCTTGCTATCTAGTTCTTATATCTTAAATTAACCCATTTTCTATAAATCTATAACTTGCCACATGACTCGTGGCTTACCTGTATCTTACATGTTGCTTCTCATCGCTGAGGTGAGCATCACCTGACCCAGCCTTCCACTTCCCATCATTCTCCTCTCTCTTCGTCCTGCCTATACTTACTTCCTGCCTGGTTACTGGCCAATCAATCAATCAATCAATCAGTCGGAGCAACACATTCACAGCATCCCCAGCAAAACAGCTATCACAGAGCTCTCAAAAATGCTGTGGCTCCTTTCCCAAATTTGGTTCTCACAATGATGCTAGAAGGTATTTCTGTTGGACCTTCTCAGGTAAGTGGGGCTTAAATAACAAACCATTCACCATTCCAGTCTCCTTAAACCTTTGAATACCTTCCTTTTTTAATGTTATATCAAGGCAGATCTAGTATTTATAATATATTCAAAGTGGATCATATTAGGTCCATGTTTCATCCAAACATCCAACCCCTCCCCATCTGTGGTGGCTTGAATGTAATTGGTGCCCATAATCTCATAGGGAGTGGCACTATTAGGAGGTGTGGTCTTGATAGAGGAAGTGTATCACTGTAGGGGCAGGCTCTGAGGTCTCCTATGCTCAAGATACACCCAGTGTCTCAGACCATTTCCTGTTGCCTGTGGGTCAAGATGTAGGACTCTCAGTTCCTTTTCTAGCATCATGTTTGCCCACACAACACCATGTCCCTCCATGATGATAATGGACTGAACTTCTGAACTGTAAGCTAGCCACCCCAATTAAATGTTTTTTCCTTTATAAGAGTTGCCGTGGTCATGGTGTCTCTTCACAGCAATAGAAACCCTAACTAAGACACAGACTCTGAACCACAACACTAAGTGCAAGATGTCTGTTCAGGGAGCTCATATTGGTGAATTTGGTGATGTACCTAAGTTTTATCTTCCTTCTGGTTCTTCTTCAGCCACAATGTCTGTCTACAAACATGTTGCCAGGATTTCTGTCTAACTAGTTTGCAAAATTTAAGTAGTTGTTGGTCTAGAGGAAAAGAGGGGTGGTAAAAGGTGGCTTCTGGGGAAAAGTAACATAGACTTCAGTGTTCTGCCTCAAGGAAAGCCGTGGCAGTGTCTTTAAGTATCCCAGGGTAAATCCATTTGGAAGTTGGGGGAGATGCCACTTCTATTGGAGTGAGATAGACTTCATCCATCAACAATACATTTCACAGGAAAGAAGACCAATGTCCCCAGCCTCATCAGTTCTCCCATTTCCACTCTCTGAGTCCGACTGCCTTACACTGTACTTCAGCCAATTTCAGAATGATATTGTGGATTTGATTTTCAGCAATCCCCATGTAAACAAAGAGGGATTCTCATTAAAGGAAGAAGGAGATTTCAAAACACACAACACTTGAACTGAAAGTCTACCCCATGAGTTCATTTATTTCTTTTTCCATTTTGTACAGTGACATTTGGAATAATCAGGTAATGTTTGTATTCTTATCATGGAAAGTATAAAATAGAGCCAGTGAGACCCTCTGTGCAAGCCATTTGGTGAGGGGTATCTAATGGTGATCTCTGCTCTCTGTACCTAGATCATGCCATGGACTATTAGGTACTCTCTTCACTACTGGGAATGGAGTTATTAACATTTTAAAAATACAGTAAGATCAGAGAGCCAGTTCTAGAAACCTGAATATATATTCAGAAATTCCATCCCTAAAATTCTATTTCTCTAGAACTATACTTAAGAAAATCTATATTAGCCAGAATTTTTAGCAGAAGCAGGAGCTTTACATAGTGTATCGGTATCTATGTCTACACCTACATAAGTTACAGATGAGACAGACAATTGAATATAGATGACAGATTAGATAGATAGATAGATAGATAGATAGATAGATAGATAGATAGATAG
>CABHPH010152739.1:27046-38961 GCA_902168325.1 Peromyscus nudipes
TGTGTGTGTGTGTGTGTGTGTGTGTGTGTGTGTGTGTGTGTGTGTGTATGTGTGTGCGCGCGCCGGGGATGGGGGGCACCCTAGCTGCTTCATACTGAGAAGGGGCAGAGTCTATGAGGGGTACTAGTCCAAGAGAGGGTACTCCCATGAGGCAGGCTCCTGGGCTGATCCAGGGGCTGTGGTAAAATGCTGGCAGGCAGTGAATCCCGGGCTCCGCCTACAGACCATCTATAGAAACAAAGAGGGGGATGGTAGAAATAGGCCTAAGGTTGGTCCCAAGAGTGATGAACCCAGGTTCTGCTTTCAGGCACTTTGATAGACTACAAATACTGTGAGATCACTCCCAGATGAATTCTAGAGAAGGAGAGAAGAGATGTAACCATCACTTGATTTTTTAGACTGAAATAAGAGTGGGCTTGTCTCTCTGTGTGGATAGACACTACAGTGTTCAATTGAGCCAAGGGCATGATATCCCAAATCTGATTGATCAACATCTTTCAAATGACCTTCTCAAATTCCTTATGAGGGACCCTCAAGAAATATAACAGGGATGCTGATGGTTGTCTAGTGGTTTAATGAGTTCTTTGGCTGGCACAAAGAATTAAATAACCAAGAAACAGAAGACAAAGCCTCAGAGAAAGGGAGAGTAACTACTTTATCCCTTCGGAAGGGAAGAGACCTGCAGCTCAAGTGCGCAAAAAAGAAACTGGCTCTGGACTTGCGTGGTAGCTAAGTTGGTGATAGCTCTCCTGCATCCTCACCACCAGGTTACAAGCTCTCCAACACTGCCCCAACTAGCTCACCCAATGCTGCAGGCAGCAAGGCCAGTTCTCCTGCTCTCACACCCTCTGGAGGGCTCACCCATGATCACACCACCAGGGCCAGCTCTACTGTATTGCCCAGGTAAGGTGCAGGGCCTGCTCTCCTGCTGTCATGTCCCAGAATACAGCTGTCTTTCTGCCTCAGGTGTTCAGTGGGGAGGGCATCTTTCTCTCTCCCATGCCATGGTATGGCAGATGAGGGGGAAGGGGTGGGGTCAACTCTCATGCTCTCATGCCCTCACCCTCGGGGTGGGCTCACCCGTGCCCCTACCAACAGGATCAGCTCTACTGTGCTGCCCCTGCAAGGCACAGGGCCCACTCTCCCAAGTGCTGCAGAGGGCCAGGGGCAGAACCCACAGAAATCTGGGCCTTCCTACATAAATTAGTAATTAAGAAAATACCCCCACAGACATTCCCACAGGCCTGTTCAATGGAGGCATTTCATCAATCAAGATTCACTTTTCCTGTGTTTGTCAAGTTGACAACTGAAGCTAACTGTAATGGAACCTAAGTTTCTACTTGAGTCACTAAAAGTGATGCTAGTCAGAAATCTAAGGTTTATGCTTACAGGCTACCTAGGTCAGGAAATTTCTTTGACCTTATATAACACTGAGGAAACCCCATAGGGTTGGTAGGATCTTGAATGCCTTGAATGCCAACACATGGAAGGCAGAGGCAGGCAGATCTCTGTGAGTTCAAGGCCAGCCTTGGGCTACATAGCAAATTCAAGACAAGCTAGAGCTAAACAATGAAACCCTGTCTCAAGTAAATAAATAAATAAATAAATAAATAAATAAATAAAGATATTAGTGTAAAAGGATCTGAGAACAAATTTTCCTGGATCTTAACTCTGAAGTAAATTTCTACCATGGGGAACTGACCCCTCTAGTTCATCAGAGTCAAGGATCATCTGTGCATAAGAGGCTATGGGCCTCACATACCCACTGGTGCAAATCAGAACTCACGTCTACCAGTTCCCCATCACAGATCTCTCGTACAGCTTTATAAAAGTTGTATTCAGCTTTACAGTTAATAACAGAACTTGCTCCCAATATTTTTTTTTGCCACTCCTCCCTCAAGCAAGTACCACCCTTTTGCCTGACAGAATCTTCCAGATTCTCCAAATTAAGTTTTGTTTCCTTAGAGAGATGGATAGAGTGAGAAGACATGAAGTCAGGAATGGGTAGGAAAGGAAGGAAGGCTGATCCAGACAGAAAGGAATTGAAGAAAGGCTCCCAGAAGGCTAGAAACCAACATCGTTTCTTTCCTAGTTACACTCACCTTGTGTTTCTTAGATAGAATAAGTTTCAAACAGAAATTACTTTAGTCAGAGCTCAATGAATCCCAAAGAGCCAAGCAAACCATCGGACGGGCATGCAGCAAACGTGAATGCAGGCGATTATCGCCCACACTCACTTGACTGGTTCCTTTGAAAGGTTATGGTAATGCAGTTTAAAAGTTAGAATGTAAATTATTCAGGATTTTCAGGTGAAATTGACTCTTTGTCTCTGTTTAAAAGCTTTATTAAAGTCAGGGGCAATAAGCAATTAGAAGTTTCATTGCTCAAAGAACTTTCCTGACCCAAATGTTTCTTATTTAATTGAAACTTATAAATATTGAAAATTAACAACTTCAGAGGTAATTTAAATAACTTGCTTCTCTCTGAGACTGAAATTCTAACTTGCTAATTCCTGTCATTTCTCATGAATCTGAATTAGCTTCTCTTCTTGCTGTAATAGAAAAACATAACTCCAAATTGTGTTTGTAGATTATCTGTCCAAGAGACAATGAATAGAGAGAAACAAATGGCTTTTGTCTCTCGACGCTATTTGGTATCCACTGAGGCAGGAAAATTGAGAATAAATCCTAAAAATCTATCAACAATATGAAGAGGAAAGTGATCCATCTACAGCCTAGATTTAAGGACACTGAGGAGAAGTCCTAAAATTCCCCTTTAGACAGTCTGAGGTCTGAAGAATGCTTCTTGCATCTTCCGTCTTTGCTGAACTGGGTTTCATCAGGTGCCACTACAGGTGCATGTCTGTTCATGCCAGTGTCTGGGAGTCTGGGTCTAATTTGGAAGGAAAGGATGGAACTCAAGTTAGCAGTAGACACAAATGTTCCTGTCTGTGTTAGTTCCTTTACTTGTTGCTGTTGCAAACTGCCTTACAAAGATGTTTAAAAGGGCTGGGCAGTGGTGGCACACGCCTTAAATCCCAGCACTCTTTGTTTAATTCTTTATGGGAAGTACACCAAGAGAATATCAAAGTTAGAATTCATCTGCTATCATCTGTTGTCTGTCTGTCTGTCTGATCAGTCATCTAGCCACTCACATAATATCTATTTGGCTGTTAATCTACCCATCCATCTCTATACTCATTTATATATCAGTTAATTCATTCCCCACCCACCACTCACCCCATCATTGCTAATCCACCAACCTCACCACCCGTCTACCTATTTCATTTATGAGCTGAAAAGGAAATAGTTCTCTCTCTCTCTCTCTCTCTCTCTCTCTCTCTCTCTCTCTCTCTCTCTCTCTCTCTTTCTCTGTGTATGTGTGACTAAAATTTGAATCTAGAGCCTTACACGTCACCTAAGTACTCTACCACCTTTCTATATTCTCAATACTTTAAAACATATTTTAAATATTTAAGCTAGGCGGTTGTGGCGCACGCCTTTAATTCCAGCACTCAGAAGGCAGAGGCAGGCAGATCTCTGTGAATTTAAGCCCTGCCTGGTCTACAGAGTGAGTTCCAGGACAGGCTCCAAAGCTACACAGAGAAACTCTGTCTCAAATACCCACCCCCCAATAAAACGATGTTTAAGGGGGAGGGGTTAAGGATTAAGAAAGAATGAGTCCCTCGTGGCATCAGGAGTGCAAGACACAGCTGGTCATGGCGTATACATAGCTAGCAGTCAGAGATGGCTGACTTTGGTGCTCTATGCTCTTTCTCCTCCTCCTCCTCCTCCTCCTCCTCCTCCTCCTCCTCCTCCTCCTCCTCCTCCTGCAGTCCCAGTCCATGGATGCAGCTGCTTACATTCAGGGTCTGTCTTTCCTGCTCAGTTAGACTTCTCAGGGGAGACCCCTATAGGCACACCCAGAGGCCTGTTTCCATAGCGATTCTAAATCCAGTCACATTAACAATGAAGATTAAGCATCCCAGCACCCTTTCAGGGTCAGAGTCACAGAAGAGAGTTTTCCCAGCAGCAGGTGCTGTCAGGCTAGAGCATTAAGGGATCAGTAACTCCCAAATCAACATTCCAGAATCGGAGGACCTCAGGAAAGAGATGTTGATACCTCAAGAAAGAGAACAGCTTCCCTGAGGTCTCAAACAACAATCCTTCATAGAATGTCTTATGATTTTCAAACTATGTTTAAGCACATCCCCATCAAACAGTGAAACAGGCAAGCAGCTAGGTAGGTAGGTAGGTAGGTAGGTAGGTAGGTAGGTAGAGAATGTTTCACTTTACTGATGTTTAAACTGTGACTTAGGGCTATATTAGGAAAATAGAGTTAGAATAAAACTGACACAATTCTGCCACCAGATGGGCCAGCCTCTTCCGAATCCATTCTGTCTTTTTCTTTTTCCTCTTCTTTATTGAGATATTCCTTCCTTCCAGGAAGGAATGTGCCCACCTTACTCCTGCATATAGACAGCTTCCGGCCTGTGTGCCAGCAACAGCTCCAGCCCTTTACAGTAACAACAGTGTTCCACTCTCTAATGGATCACTTTCACGAGCACCCATAGGCTAGAGTGGCTGCCATCAAGTAAAAACTGGCTCCACCAGCTACTTTATCCCATCGTCACGTATTGATATCCAACCGTTCAATGTAGATGCCTGATTCTCTCTGTCCACAGCTTCCACCCCACCTTTCTTCCACCCTTCACAATCTTTTGTCTCCATTGCTTCCCTGACGTTTCTAAGTGACCTCCATGATTCTAAATTCAGGGTCCAAGCCAAACAAGACCCTTCATGAATGCCTTCAGCATGACACTGGTCTTTCCTCACTAATTCCTCTTACTTCTGTTCCTACTACCCCAATCTGTCCTCTTCACTCTCCAGTGCCTGTTGCTCCTTGTTATTTCCACCTTCTGAACTTTGCAGTGCTCGGTCTTGACTGGCTTCTCACCCTTTTCAAACCCACATTTCATTCAGTCTCTGGATGTAAACACCAGCTCTATACTAATGGCTCCAGGATCTCCTGCCTTCCTGCTGCACAATGGTGGACTGTGCTAAGCAGTCCTTGATACTATACCTCACTGTTGAACCACTCTGAAATGCCTCTATTTGGGGTTGGTCTCCCTGGGCCCATAAGGCCCTTTGTTGCTTCCCCCTTTCATCAGGACCCTAAGATCCGGCTTCTGTTTCACTTCACTGTAGCTGGAGTTTTTTCCAGTCCTGCCTGGTCCACAGTCAGGACAAATCTCTCTCACCCACCAGTCCCACAGCCACTTTGGCCCAACTGAGTAAACACATAGAGACTTATATGGTTTAAACTGTTTGGCCTAATGGCTCAGGCTTCTAGCTATCCAGTTCTTACATCTTAAATTAATCCATTTCTATAAATCTATACCTTACCACGTGGCTCGTGGCTTATTGGCATCTTCACATGCTGCTTGTCATGGCGGCAGCTGGCAGTGTCTCCCCCTCAGGCTTCCACTTCCCAGAATTCTCTCAATTCTCCTGTTAGTCCTGCCTATACTTCCTGCCTGGCCACTGGCCAATCAGTGTTTTATTTATTGACCAATCAGAGCAATTTGACATACAGACCATCCCACAGAACTTCACAGCTTCGGAGATGCAGAAAAGTAGGAGCTACTCTCTTAGCTCTTTTGGACCTTGACTAACTCAGCACGGTGCTCTCTCTCTCTCTCTCTCTCTCTCTCTCTCTCTCTCTCTCTCTCTCTCGCTCTCGCTCTCTCTGTCTCTCTCTCTGTCTCTGTCTCTCTCTCTCTCTGTCTCTCTCTCTCTTAGCTTTAGCCTCCTACTGTCACCTCTCATTCCAAAGCCATGATGTCATGGACTCTTTGATGTCACGGGTGTTGGTTTTTTGCAGCGGCGCTCTTACCCTGCGAGGAAACGTCACGAAACACGACAGAATCCACTAACAAGAGTTTTATTAAGATAAGGGAGAGGGACAGATGTGCACAGGCCTGTGGAAAGACACGTGAGTGAAGTGGGCCCGGGAATCATGGTGCCGGTTTATAAAGGCTGGGCCACACCTGAGCACACAGGCCTATGTGGCTATTCCACGCGTGCGCGTAGATCACATGGTTGCGCTGCGTGCTTTACACAACCACGCAAAGCCACAGGGTCCTGGTCACGCGAGACGTTTTGACCCGGAAATGACTAGGCAGAAGTGACTAGGTCCCACTGGGCATGCGCAACCATGCCCAACCATGGGGGTGTGTTGTGAACCCATATCATCGGGCTCTTTGGGTTCTCCAAAAGCTTAGGTGAAAATGGAATACCCTCTTTCTGTAAGCTCAGATCCCCATTGCCTTCTGAGGGCTGCGTGGTTCCAGTACTACCTTAGAGAAGAGGTAGGTACAGGGTTTGCTCTTAGACGATCTCCGCAATCACTTTTTCCAAACACTGTCTTACATCGGTACATGAGGCAAGTTTTTCTAGACTCCTACAGGATATATTTTTAATTAATGAATGAATATTTTAATTATCCTGCTTTGCATTTAGAACACAATATTTTACTTAAAAGCCAAGGTTTAAGACTCTTGTTAGCATAGACTACGCCTTTCCTCAGCAATAGCATCTCCCGGTTAGTATTAATAAAAAATGCCTGGAAAGAAACTATTCAGGAACTCTGAAATCTGAGCAGAAAGACTGAAGGGAAAGACCAAACCCACTGAAGAGACCCTACAATCAAGGCTCTGCTGTCTCAAGGCCTAATTCTAATGGCTCACAGTGATGACCATTGCAGTAGCAAACCCACAGACCTGAAGCAGATTCCAGTGAAAGAAATAGGTACAGAGAGGCAGAGCCCCAGTCCTAGCTAGGAAACCAGAAACAGTCAGCATAAGGACCACTGCATGTGAGAAATGACCAGAAGAAAAGGCCTTCTAGGCCTATGTAGAGAAAGAGTCCTTGGCCAGCTGTGAGCTATGGTTCCATGGAAAGGACATGAATCCACAGGGCAAATGCTTTGGGAATGAACTGCCAGGTAGAACACTGTGCAGGAACTAACTGGACCAAGTGTGACTGACATCCAGCGCTGCCCTGCAACAGATCTGAAATGTTATCACTGGATGCACAGTCCCGAGATCTTAGTCCAGGACTCACAGAGTAAACTCTTCTGGATTAACTTTTAAACCAACACTCCCCACAAGAGTTTAACATGGCCCATTGTCTTATGTTATTTTTAAATGTTCAAAATAGAATCCATAATTACACAACATGCATATTTAAGAAAAACATTGTCTGAAGCTTTCATGGGAAAGGGTGAGCAGCGGTAGTAGTCCCCAAATAATACAGATATCAGCATTACTTAGGAAAGTACTGTCATGAAAATGCAGCCATGTTCTTTTAAGAAATAAAGAAAGAAAAATGACCAGACAGCCATTCTGACAAAGAATTAGTGACCATAAAAAAGACCTAATTGGAAAATTAGAACTGAAATATTAAAAAACATGAAAATTTGAATTTTCACCCGGGAAACAATTGAAGGGTGGATTTTAAAGGAAACTTCCAAAGTTGGAAGATCAAGGAAAACACTAGACAGGAAGCAAGAATGGCGGTGATGTTTGCAATCCTAGCACTGATCGGGCAGAGAGAAGGGGACAGCTGCAAGTTCAAGGTCAGGCTGCTTTCCATAGAGAGTTCCATGCCAACCAGAGTTGCCCAGTGAGACCTTGTGTGGTGGTTTAAATGAGGATGGTCACCAAATATTTGAATACTTGTTCCCCAATTTGGTGAAACTGTTTTAGGAAGGATTAAGAAATGTGACATTATTGGAGTAGTATGTCACTGGGGTTGGATTTTGAGGTTTCAAAGGCCAACACCAGGCCCACTCTCTCCCTCTCTTCCTGCTGTTTGTGGATGAGATACAGGCTCTCAGTGCCATTCCTGCCTGCCTGCTGCCATGACCCATACCATGATGGTCATGGACTAAACCTCTGAAAGTGTAAACAAAGCTCCCAGTCTAATGCTTTCTTTTGTAAGTTGCCTTGGTCATGGTGTCTCTTTCCAGAAATAGACAAAGACACAGTGTCTAGAAAAACAAAAACAAAATAAAGCAAATAAGAGAGAGAGATCTAATATGAACAAGAAAAATGAAAAGACTGAAGACATAAACATGATGGAGCCAGGCAGTGGTGGTGCACACATTTAATCCCAGCACACGGGAGGTAGAGGCAGGCAGATCTCTGTGAGTTCGAGGCCAGCCTGGGCTACAGAGTGAGTTCCAGGAAGGGTGCCAAAGCTACACAGAGAAACCCTATCTCTAAAAACCAAAAAAAAAAAAGAAAGAAAGGAAGGAAGGAAGGAAGGAAGGAAGGAAGGAAGGAAGAAAGACATGATGGACAGAAGGGGAGAAAATAAAGTGTTAGTATAGAAAACAATTGACTACCAGAAGAATGTAACATGGAAAACAACCATGAAAAAGAAGCCTGTAATTTATCAAAATTAAAAATATTTATTCTCAGAAAGACACTAAGGGAATAAAACAACAAAATGAAGCCTGGGAGTCAGAGCTCAGAATGTATAAACATCTTTCAAAACTCAACAGGAAAAACAACCCAACTGGGAAGCAGGCAAACACATGAACAGAGATGAAAGAAATACATTCCTATGAGAGCAAATGAGAAAGCAGCAGCCGGCACCATCAGTGTTAAAGGAACGTTCTATAGGCTAGTTAAAATTGTGAAAAAAATAAACTAAATTAAAAAATTTTAAAAATATAAAATTGTGAGGATTTATCTGGGCAAAGAAAAAGACAAAATGATGCCCCAATCAGGCAGCTTTCAGGCCCAGTACAGGTTCTGAGACCACCAATCACATGACCAGAGACACCTACCAGCAAATAGAAATGAGTCTCAGAAAAACAAATTGACTATAGCCCAGCCAGTTACCTGCCTCCAGGACTCTGCCAGCCACACTCACTTGCTGTGGTTTGGTATGTTGGCCTCAGTGAGTACAGGAGCCCTGTCCAACAGTATGGCCCCCTACAAAGCATAACTTAACATTATCCTTCAGGGAAATACAAATTAAGATCAAAATGAGGTATCATTACACCAATCTTAGGATAGCTACTAAAACCACCATTAAAGAAAATACCAAATTCTGGCAAAGATTCAAAGAAATTGGATCTTCCATACTTGATGAGTGAGGTGGCAAAATGGCTTCAGAAGCAGACGTTTTCTTTAAAAATCGACCACATACCTTCCATATAAACCTGCCCATTTTGTACAGAAATTAGAACTTTTTCACGTGAAGTCCTATATAAGAATTTCCATGGTGGCTTTATTAATAATAATACAAAAGTGGAAGTAGTCAAAATGCCCTTCAGTAAGAAAACGGCTAAACACAGTTATCTTATGTTCAGAACACAGAATGTTACACAGCAATGAAAGGCATATTATATGACTCCACTTACTTATCATCCTCAAAATGACAAAAATACAGAGATGGGGGAGCATGTTGGTAATTGCATAGAACTAGAGATAGAGGAGGACCATGCATGACCACAAAGGGATAGCATGCTGGAGGTCTTGGTGGTGGGATGTCTCCACATCTTGATGACAGGACAAGCATCCACACACATGGTGAAGGGCACAATTTGCACATTTGTGCTGGTAGGGATGGTTGCATTGAATATAGCCATCTAGCAACCCCACACGGAGGTTGCATGGACTCACTCCATATCATATTTGCAACTTTTCATATATCTATTGTAGTGGGTAGCTGTTCCAGCTTTGACCTGGAAGTACACCTCCATTGAGGCTTCCAGTAACTGTCACACCTATGAGGCAGAGCCCAGAGAGGAGCCCTTAAGACCTGAGATCCAGATGGGCTGGCTCTCTTGGTTCCTGGATCCTGGACGCTGGAGGTAGACCAAGCAGAGTTCTCCAGAGAACATGACTGGACTACACTGCACCTTTCCCGGACCCTGTAACCTATTCCTTTACTTGTAAGTTACCCCACAAAATAAACCTCCCTTTTAACTACATAGTGTTGCCTTAATACTTCCAACAATAATCTATACTTACTTCAAAACAAGAAGTTTTAAGAAGATTCGTAGACTTGTACATCAAAACTATGAATTGTATCATGTAAAACTAACAAATATAAGACTTGCTGGCTGAGTATCAGGAATGCACTGTTCTGGCATCTGGGTCCCCAGCTTAAAAAGCAAAACTCAGTTGTTCTGTGTGTGTTGCCTGTAGTCTGTCCCATAGACCTAGCTTAAGAATCCCATTTGGCTTGTATTTACCAACAGACCCTTAAGATGGAGTACCCCACTGTGACTTCTTGGAAATTTTCTCTGATAAGTATTCGGATGAAACTCCTGAAACAGCCATAGCAATTTACCAACACAAAAGATGAGGCCAATCCACAAAGAAAGGCAAAGTGGAAAGAACCACAAAGAAGTGAAATTGAATGCTTATCCAATTAAACACTGATACTAGACTAATAGCTATCCTAAGACTGTTGTAATGGTACCACACCTGAATTCTTTGTAATGTGAGATAAAAGCTTATTCGTTATGAAGCCCAATGTCTTGGCCCATTTTCTCTTATTATAACAAAATCTCCAGGTCTGGGAAAGTTATAAAGAAAAGGGTTTTTGTTTGTGTTGTTGGTTGTCTTTACTGCTTTTGAGGCTGGGATCTTCAAGGCTCCTGGTGAGGGTTTGTGCTGCTGTATCACTGGGGTGAGACAACAGTGGAATCGGGAACGCATACAGGAGCATTGAGTGGCTGGAACACAGCCTTTGGCGGCTGGGAAGGCATGCAGGAGCATTGGGCAGCTGGGTGGAGGAGAGCCCAGCTCATGATATAATTACCCACTCTCACAGAAACCAGTCATTCCTATGAGAACACAGACATTCTCTCAGGCATCCATTGGTCCTCTCAGTGACACAATTGCTTCCTAAAAACACCACCTCCAAACCCCTTGGCACTTGGAACAGAGTCTCAGCATGAATTTGGCAAGAGCAAATTATATTTTCAAGAAAGCATCCATCAACACTGAAGAGCAGCAATCCTGAGTGAAGGTGGGAATCCCTTCATGAGCCAAGAACTAGCTGGACCATACTAGTTCCTTTTATTGCTGTGACTGAATGCCTGATGAGCTATGTAAGGGAGGAAGGGTTCATTTCAGCTTACAGCTGAGAGGGTTCAGTTCTTCATGGCAAGGAAGGCCTGGCTGGCTGCAGAAGACATGAAGCTTGAGGTGGCTGCTCCTACTGCATCTGCCTATTAGGAAGTGGGGAGATGAGATGGATGTGGATGCTTATGCTTTCTCCTTTTTTTTCTATTTCGTTCAGGACTCCCAAACACGAGGTAGTGCCACCTGTGTTCAGGGTATGTATTCCCTCCTCAGTTAAGCCTGCTAGGGAATGTTTTCCCAGACATACCCTGAGGGTTCTACAACCGACCCAGACTTTCTACTTCTATCAAAAATATCAGGGCCTGAGTCTTTGACTTCTTAAGTTCTTGAGTGCTGTTCATGCTTCTATTTCAAGAACCTCTGGTTTAAGTTAACTAGGCCAGCCCTTTCCTGGTCCCCAAATGAATCTGTGATCCTGCAGGGCAGCTGTGGTGCTGGTGAGAAACACACATGAATGACATGTGAGTCTGGGTAACTCAACCCCAAAGGCAAAAATCATTATAGAGTCCTGTCCTTGTGGGAAAAGCCTTTCTCCAGGGACAGTGTCTTCCCATCAGAGGACAAAGGATTCCTAAAGGAAGAAAATTACCACCAAGCAAGTCATCCAGACTCTGATTACTTGGGGATTAGAAACAATAGAAGTCATCTGGGGTGACAGGAAACAGAAGTGTCTTTCGCTAGGTGCTGGGTGACAGAGTAAGGAGGACGTGGATAGACACGGAAAGCAGACCCTGCTAAGTGACAC
>CABHPH010152740.1:4282-17077 GCA_902168325.1 Peromyscus nudipes
CTTTCTTTCTTTCTTTCTTTCTTTCTTTCTTTCTTTCTTTCTTTCTTTCTTTCTTTCCCTTCTCTGATGTGCAATGTGGATACTAGGAAAGCTGAGAGGAACTATAACTCTGTCACTGAGAGAATAAACTCAGTATTCACAGCAGACAACACAATTTAACACGTCTCTTAGTTTTGACCTGATTGACAAGAAACAGCTGTCTCCTATAAAAATAGGAATTTTAAGTTGCCTTCATTAAAAATAACTGGCTGACACATTTGGTACTTTTTGAGAAATTCTATCTGTTTACTATAATGCACTGTCCAATTTAAAAGAAGTGGCCCCTTATTAGAGATCTGATCTATTCCTAGATAAGTCACTGATTTGTGGCTCACTGGGGTATATTTAATACCATTAAACTATGAAAGGACACCCCAAACTATCTGCAATGCCACAGCCACTCATTCTGAAAGGGATCTGAGGCAGCGGAGACCCCTGGGTGTTAAATGTAATCTTTCCCTGGGATAAAAGCACAGAGAATTGCTGATCTTTATAAAAAGATCTGTCTCTACCCACGGCTTTCCTCTCTCTTCTGCCACAGTGCAGTCCATTGTCAGGAAGCTCAGAACTGAAAATTAAAGTGGGGGTAATAGGCTGTGTTTGTGTCATTTAAAAAAATCTGCAGCCTGACAAGACTGTTTTTTAATGCTTGCTGGAGGAAAGTTCATCACTAAAACAAATAGAGACTGTGGACCGTAACGGGGAAATTTGACTAGAGAAGTAATGGAAAACCTATAGAAAAACAGGAAATATGTTTCCCCAATCCTGATGTTACCATCAATTGAATGAAATGTAGGCTGCCTGCTAGGAATAACTCCATAAAAAAAAAAAAAAAAAAAAAAAACCCATGCAGCACCCATTCCCAATCTTAGAGTCAGGACTTATGTCTCTATTTTCACCCTGAGATTTCATCCACTTTCTTCTGTATGGATTTGATATTGATGACTTCTGGAACTACAGCTTCTCTCCTGACCCCTCACCTTCACGGAGCACCCCCATTTTAAGGCTCTGTAGTACATTCCACTTGGATACCCAATAATCGCACCAAATTCAATGGTCCCCACACACGGCCGGAATCCTTTTCATCTTCTTTCCGATGGAATCCATCCACCGTCAGCGTTCACTCAAGGGCACTGCAGCCTTTATGACCTACCAGTTGAGAAAATTTGAAGGCATTCTTCCCCTCAGTCTTTCCATTCCTCCCTTATGACCCATTTGTCCCCAAAGCACGATTCCTTCTTGAATGTTCCTTACATGCCCCTTCCTCTTACCCTTTTTGTTCCCATTATGTGAACCTCTCCAAGCCTCACTTCACTAGGGAGTCTCCAGGCTCCATGCCTTCCCATTTCTCTGCCTCTTTCAGTTCATCCTTCTGGGCTTAACTCCAGGAACAACTGCAGAATTTCTACTCTCTCAGTCTGGCATAACCCCTGCTTTCTTCACAACTTCATGCAAGTCTGTGTACTGAGCCCACATGCCCTGCTTCTGACCCCCTTGTTATGAGGAGCTTTTCTCTGAGTCTCTATCTCTACACTTGGGTTTTCCTTCTTCCTGGGAATTTGAGTTAGAAAGGGCTTCATAACACAGGGGGATTAGAAACTATTTTAAATAGTGTCTTTTGACCATTATAAGCCTTCCTTTATTACACCTGCTGTATGCTACAAATAGACAAGGGGTCCGTTCAGAGCATTTCAGTTTCCAACAGATACTCGGCCTGGGCTGGTGGCACCCAACTGCTTCTCTAGCTGAATCACCTACTGGGAAGCAGGCAGCAAGGAACGGGTGGAGCAAACCCTTGTGCAGGCAAAATGCAAGATCACGGGACAGAACAGCAGCAGCAGCAGCAGCAAAAAAGCCTTTCAAAGTAAAAGGAAAGGACATTGCTCCCATGGTGGTAGTGATTTAAAACAAAAACTGGGGAAATATCCATTCTGTTAGAGGTAAGGAGCAAAATGATGCAATTTGGAGAAGCACAGGGGCCAGCAGGAGCCTCATACACATAGGAGAAAACCTTGCAGCTTCCCAGTGCACAGTGCACCCCAGTGCAGAACTGGTGCTGGGAGCTGAAGGCCTGGGCAGCTTATCCTTGGCAACTCTTTAATCACAGTTTATCGCCAGCTTGAACGTGAGAGGTCAAAAGAAAGTGGGATGAGGGAAGCCTAGGTAGCTAAAACAGGCAAGGATTTTGAACAGCCAGCCAGCTATGCTGGTGTGATGGTTTGGTGAGAATGGCTCCCATAGACTCATGTATTTGAATACTTGGTCTCCAATTGGTGGAATTATTTGGGAAGGATTAGGAGGCGTGGCCTTGTTGAAGGAAGTATGTCACTGGGAGTGGGATTTAAGGTTTCAAAAGCCCACGCCACTCCCAAATAGCATTCTCTCTCTCTCTCTCTCTCTGCCTCACAGTTGTAGGTCAGAGTTAAGCTCTCAGCTACTGCTCCAGCACCACTGCCGCCATGCTCCCTGCCATGGTGGTCATAGACTCACGCTCTGGGATTGTGAGGCCCAAATTAAGTGCTTTTTTCTATAGATTGCCTTGGTCATGATGTCTTACCACAGCAATAGGAAAGAAACCAAGACAGATGGTGAAATAATGGGTTTTGGTTGGTTTCTGGAGATGGAGAGCTCAGTTAAACTAATACTAATTAATATTCACTAGTGTGTGTTATGTTAATGTAGTGCTGGAGACATAAATCAGTGATTCAGGAATTTTTATAGAGGGTAATTTTTTTTTTTACTCTGTATGGTTTCTGATCTCTTTTTTATATTTATTTTGGTCATAACACTTATTTCTTACAGCGTCTTTGGAATATAGAGCTTATTTAACACTTTTTATAATAGGCCAATTAATTTAAATTAGTCACATAAGAAGCACATATAAGGGGAACCAAGATGTGGGGCCCTTGCTTAAAAACTTGTAGCAATCGAGGGATCTGAACATACTCAAGGCATGGCAACAAGGTAAATGCAAGCTTCGGTGGAAGAGGGAGCCTCTAATATAGCAAGGGAAGTTGACAGGGCCGCAGGAGATGGGATGAGCTATGTAAGTCTCCTAAGTTGGAAGAGCTTGGCTGGTTTAAAGGACTGAGAGTGAACAAGATTGCTAGAGCACAGAGACCCTGGAGTGTGGCAGGCATCAGAGTGGTCCACCCAAAGACTGAGGACCATATCTGTGAGAGTCGGAGGATGGCCACGATTACCACCCAATGGAGGGAAGTTACATTGCACTCCAGCTTAGTCAGCAGCGGTGGCCTCCTCTCTTTCTTGTTTGCTGTGTCAAGCTCTTCCATTATTTTATGAGTTCAGACTCTATTGTCAAATGTATTGACCCACTGACTAGCTTTTCATCAAAAAACAGTGAGGCAGAGGTTTAAAGAGAATGAAATCTCTAGGTATGCATTTGTTCTAGTGGGGCAATCTGAGTTCCCTGTGATGACCTAATCAGTTATTGGTCACAACTCTCCAAGTTCTTAAATTCATCAAATAGCATCTTTTAAAAAATTCATCTATGGCAAAGAGCTTCTATATACTGTTGGTTTTTAAAAATACTTCACTTTTTTGTTGTTTTGTTTTTGTTTTTTGAGACAGAGTTTTTCCGTGTAGTTTTGGTGCCTATCCTGGATCTCGCTCTGCAGACCAGGCTGGCCTCAAATTCACAGAGATCTGCCTGGCTCTGCCTCCCGAGTGCTGGGGTTAAAGGCATTTGCCACTGCCACCTGGCAAAATACTTTACTTTTTATTTTTAATTATGCATGTGTGTGGGGTTGTGAATGGGTTTGTGTGCATGAATGCAGGCGCCCAAAGAAACCAGAGGCATTAGATCTCCCTGGAGCTAGAGTCGTAGATAGTTGTGAACCATCTGACGTGAGTGCTAGGAACCAGTTTGGGGTTCTCTGAAAGACCAGAATGTGCTCTTAACTGTTGAGCCATCTCTTCAGGACTTGTATTGTTTTGTTTATTGTTACTGTTTTTGAGACATGGTCTCATTATTTAGTCTAGGCTGGCCTGAAACTCACTATATGAGGCAAACTGGCCTCAAACTTATGGTAATCCTCCTACTTCAGGCTCCCAATGCTGGTATGATAGGCACACACAACCAACCTGGCTTAAAACATGTTACATTTAAAAGACAGTGTTGGAATAAAGGATAATAACAAAAAGAGCAGAGACAAAATTAAATCTTAAAATGTGGGAACACATATAGAAAGAAGCAAAAATAGGAAATTGAAATAAAAGTTCATTTTCAATGAAATTTGAGAAAACTCTAGTCATGATACATGGGAATACAATGTCCAAGCTGTGCAGTGAAACACAACTATAGGAACAGACCAAGAGAAGATTCTGGTAGCCTCTGGGAAAATCACCACAGTCCAACTGTGCATGCCCAGTGAGCTCTGGCAGGGCACACTGAGAATCCACAGCGGAGTGGTGACAGGGCTTTCATGAGTCATTTTAGTCCCAAGTTTCCACAAGAAAGATGAGGAGGATGGCCCAGGCCAGCTGCATTTGCAGAGGGATTTGTCAGTGTGGTGATGTGAAGGTACAGCCTGTCTGTGCAGCTTCTGGTGTCTGAGAACCAGAAATACCAAAGGGATCCCACTCACAGAAGTGAATTATCACACACTGGAAAAACAACCCAAGGACCTGCCTTGCAGATCCCTGCAAATAGCCAACATGGAGGAGCCTTCATGTTTAAGGTGAGAGATACTCCAAAGAGAACTTAACTAGATCTAAGAAGAAAGGGTATGGATGAAAGGAGTAGGGGTAAAACAAAGAATATGTCAATGGCAAAGAAAACCAACTCAACCAGACCTGGCCCCAGAGTGGGATGGATATGGTAACTAACACAATGGCAAGAATGGAAACTCTTAAAGAGGCAGGACTCTCTGGAAAGCAATTGGACAAAATGAAGCCCCAGTGGCTCAGGGATGGAATTGAGTGTGATTGTTAGAACTCAAGAAGAGAAAAACTTACAAGGTCATGGCTGTGAACGCTCCACTCAGAAAACAGAGTGAAGCCGGAAGTCAGGGAAGCCCCATTGTACCAGCTCACCACAAGTGGCCACTTGGAGAATCCTAGAGCAAACAGGATGGAGGGTGCCACAAGTGGCCAGAAAGAAAAAGTCCTTATTTTGGTATTTTTAAAAAAATCTGAAATATAGTAATTTCTTTTAAGAATATCATTAATATGTAATATTCATTTATTTTAAAAACTATGTTGAGCAATAATCTTCCCCACTGAAAGATAATAATGTTTGAATTTCATGTCAAACGAAGGGATATTCACTTAAAGTGTTCTTTTATATTCTTCAAAAGGTAAAATGAGCTGATAGTCAGCAAGAAAAAGCTTTTGTTTCAAGGAGATTCTCATTCTGGTTCAAAGAGTTTCAAAATAAACAAGATCTCTATGTGATAGTTTTGAAACTGATCCAAGAAGCTGTAATCACATACCTTTATCTATATTATATAAAACAAGAACGAACAAAAAGGTAAGCCACATGCTTTCCTGGAAACAACGGTGAAATTTTGACTGACTAGAAATGACTGTGAGCAGGTGGAGTTTCTCTACTACACACAGTGTAAAAAGTTAAGTGTGTGCTGTTCTCACCCTAACCATCACAGAATCATCGCTAGCCTTTAACCCAGCAGACAAGATATCTCGGGTAAAAAGTGTCCAGAAATCCACACAAGAGTGGGGCCCTCCGAAAGAGCATGGTAGAGTGCTATAGAGCTAACTGGTCTATGGTAGGATACAGGAGGAAGGGGCACTAGCATATGATCAATACAGGATGTAAGATGAATGTAGCTAAAATTTTCAATGCGTTGATAAATGCCAAATGTCAGCAAGCGTACAGCTGCAGAATCCTAGCACCTACAAACACATGTGGAGTTCACTCTCACTCACAAGCCACTCTGCACAGCAGTATCATGGCGAGGATGTTGTATATCCCAACTCCATCACGGTGATTGTCTTTATTGCCAAATACATTTTCCCACATTGGGTTAATGGAGGCTCATCCAGGTTGGGTCACAGTACTTTCAATGGCATTTTAGATGTGTTTGATAATATCCTTACTTATGGTCTGGTGGATTGTCTTAGACACTTTTTTATTTTCTTTTCTGCTATAGGTTTTGGTCTTCCATTTCTCCCAAGGAATCCTGTAGTATTTATAGGACATGCTCAGGGTGCTGGTTTCATGGTTGGTGTGTCTCTTTTTGTCACCTTTTATAGGTTTTTCTTAGTGAACACATATAGGAAAGATATTTCTGAAAACTGCATCATTCTTTCATACTGATACTTTCTGATACTTTTAAATCAAAGTCAAAACTGTGGGCTTCTCACTGAATTTTATAGATCTTACACCAAAGCCTCCTTCCTTCTACACTGAAGCTTCAGTTCTTCACAACAACATAATTGTTCATTCTATGCTGCATTAATATGCAATAATCTGGGGCTAGCATTACTAATGCTTCTCAGATTATGATTAGTTTGCAAAGTTTTAACATTTTATGGTCCTTTATAGTCTGAAAGGAATACCCACAGACACTATTATGTTTCAAGGTTGTTTTTTAAAGAAATCTTTGCCTAGTTTCATTGGCTCAGCAGTTCTGATTCTGCAGGCACATCCTCCAGGATGCCACAAATACACAACCACGGAGAATTGACGTGCACTGACAATGTGTCATTGCTGCAGTGCTGTTTAACATAACTTGGTTTGTACACGGCTGAGAATCGAACACAGAGCCTTACACATGCTAGACAAGCATTCGACCATGGTAAAAACATTCTAGATTTAGGACTGTTATCCAAAGCAAGGCTTTGTCCATTCATGATCTGTTTCCACCGAAAAGATGGTCATGCAAACTTGGGTACACAGATACAGAATATAGGAATACAGATCAAACATTTATAGATAATAAATACCAAAGAAATTTGTTTTAAAACAATTCTTTGGTGTACACAAAATTTTAACATTTACTAAAAAGAAGAGCAAACTTGCATAGTAATGAGATGGATGTAAACACACCCATCTACTTACTACAATATAATCCAAAGATAAACGTGTGAAAGAATGAAAGTACAAAATATTAAGTCAAGTTTTTCATAATTAAACCATGATGCTTCTGTAAGAGTAGAAAGCATCATATAGTTAAAGTTGTTCAGTTTCTAACACACAACAATGTCAAGTCTAAGGCAAGCTATTTCAGGCTGTGTTCACTGTTGTTGCACATGTGACTTTACGCACAGTGCAAAATATGCATGTTATGTATTCAGAACTAAGGTTACAGAAAAGTTTTACCATAACACAGGAAAGCACTGCCCCTTGGATTCACTATACATTTGATTTAGAATTGAATTTTAGTTGTTTTGCATTGAGAACATAACCATATATAAGATTATGGCATACAGTTTTAAAAGCTTCAATCCAAAATATGCAAAGAATTCTTAAAACTCAACAATAAGTCTTCTGGGGAAAATATGATAGATTAGATGTCTCTTTTGAGCAGCTTCATGAATGAAAATTGGGTAAATGGGGAATGGTTCAGTGGTTAAAAGCACCTCCTGTCCTTTAAGAGGACCTGAGTTTGATTCCCAGTACCCAGGTCAGGCAGCTCACAATTGTCTGTAATTCCAGCTCCAGGGATCCAACTCTGCTAGCCTCTGCAAACACCTATATTCATCACATGAACATGGCCACATGGTAGCACACACCCACATATGATTAAAAATAATAAAAATAAATTTTTAAGGGAGGAATACAATAAAGGAGAGCAGTATACCAGGAAGAGAAATGGCAGGAGGAGGTGGATCATTGAGAATCAAGAAAGAGTTGATAGGACCATAAAAAAGCATGGAGAAAAAGAAAGGCCATCCAGAAAAAAGTAGGGAATGATATGCACCTTGAGTCTTGGTTCCCCGAGGGGCAGTGTGGCAAAGCTGAAGCCACAAAATGAGCCAGGCAGCCCTGGACAGTAGCCTGGCAGTCTGAGAAGCAGAGAACCCCATGGTTCCTGCAAGCATCCTTAAATGTGATGAGAGAACTTAGTATGAAAGTGTCTAACCCTGTGCCGCAGGCTAGCTCTGGGAAGAAATCCAGGCACCTCTCTCAACGTCTCACACTGCTGGAGCCAGGTGCATCTTGGGAAAGAAGCTAATGTTTGTGACTGGGCTACTCTGAGAATTTGAAAACAAGGAACAATCACAAGTCAGGGAGTCTGGGAACACCCTTCCGCACAGGGAGACAGCTCAAGAGGCAGCTACAAGGGAATGAGTACCAGATGCAGACTGCTAAAGTATTTAGGAAGCAGGTGACATCACATGGGAAGTTTCTTGGTTAGTGACCCCACCTACTATGGAAAGAGTGAGCTCTACCTGTGGTTCCTGTGGAGACTAACTGCACCATGAGGAAACAAAATATTAGGGCTTAAAGTAAAGGAATTGTATCATGAAGTAAAAGTCAACAAGCAAAATTTCTAGGCAACATGCTAAAATTCTTCCATGAAACCTCTTGAGCCAGGCCCCCACAGTTCATTAAATCACATTCAACACCACTGCCTTCCATGTTCCTTATGCTGCCTTCCAGCCCATTATGCTGCACTTAAAGTGATCAACTGCTTTTCTAATCCACAATCCCAAGGTCCATATTCCTCCAAACAAAAGCATGGTTAGGCCTACTGCAGAAATACCCAAGTCTCTGGTACTCATTTCTGTCTTAGTTAGGGTTTCTATTGCTGTGAAGAGACACCATGATCACAGCAACTCTTATAAAGTAAAACATTTAATTAGGGCTGGTTTATAGTTTCAGAGGTTTAGTCCATTATCATCATGGTGGGTCTTGTGGCTAAGGGTGAAGGGAGCATACGGAAACATAATGAAAGTTACTTATGACAAACTTATAGACAATCATTCTAAACTGAGATAAACAACAAGCATGCCAAGATCAGGAATGACAAGGACATCTACTCCTTACCTCTATTCGATGTAGCGCTTGAAGACTTAGCTGGAATAGTAAGATAACAATGGACGTGGCAGAACACAAAAATAACACTTTCCTATGGAGCAATGACAAGCATACTGAAAAAGAAGTCATGAAAGCAACCCCATTCTCAATAGCCAGGAAAAAATGTAAATAATAAACAAACAAATAAATAAAGCCTGGGAATAAGCCTAAAAAAAGAATGTCTTAGGGTTTCTATTGCTGTGAAGAGACACCATGACTATGGCAACTCTTATAAAGGAAAACATTTAATTAGGGCTGGCTTACAGTTTCAGAGGTTTAGTCCATTATTGTCATGTTGAGTGGCGTGCAGACAGACATGGTGCTGGAGAAGGAGCTGAGACTACTACATCTAGATCCAAAGGCAACAAGAAGTGAACTGAGACACACTTCCTACAACAGTGTCACTCCTACTCCAACAAGGCCACACCTTCTAATAGTGCCACTCCCTATGAGCCTATGGAGGCCAATTACATTCAAACTACCATGAAGACTTTTTTATTCTTCTCTATATTACACCCCCACCACAGTTTCCCCTCCCTCCTCTCCTCCCAGTCCCTTTTGCCCCACCTCCGCTCTCCCCCGATCCACTCCTCCTCCATTTCCCTGAAGAAAAGGGCAGGCCTCTCAGGTATATCAATCAAATATGGCATATCAACTTGCAGTAACTCTAGGCACATCCTCTCGTATTAAAACTGGACAAGACAACCCAGTAGGAGGGAAAAGGTCCCAAAAGCAGGAAAAAGAGTCAGAGATAGTCCCTGTTCCCACTGTTAGGAGTCCCACAGGAATATCAAGCTACACAACCGAAACATAAATGCAGATGACCTAGGTGAGACCCATGCAGGCTCCCTGATTGTCAGTTCAGTCTCTATGAGCCCCTATGAGCCCTGCTTAGTTGATTCTGTGGCTTTTCTTGTGGTGTCCTTGACTCCTATGGCTCCTACAATCCTTCCTCTTTCTCTTCCTTAGGATTCCCTGAGCTCTGCCAAATGTTTGGCTCTAAGTCTCTGCATCTGCTCCCATCAGTTGCTGGATGAAGCCTTTCTGACAATGCTAGGCTCTGGTCTGCTGTGGGATATCTTTCTGTATGCTGTGAATATATGTTGCTCTCATTGGTTAATAAATAAAGCTGCATTGGCCTATGGCAGGGCAGGATGGAGCCAGGTGAGAGATCCAAGAGGGATAGAGAGAGGAGAAAGGCAGGGTCAGGCGAGATGCTCTGAACCTCCACTAGGAAAAGCAAGATATGAGAGAGCAGGTAACATCATGACTATGTGGCAAAACAGATTAATAGAAATGGGTTAATTTAAGATGAAAGAGCTAGCTGGCAATAAGCCTGAGCCATAGGCCATAAAGTCTGTAATTAATATAAGCCTCTGTGTGTTTACTTGGGCCGGAACAGCTGCGGGACCCAGCAGGACACAGGAAAACTTCCAGCTACATCAGAGAGTCTGAAACCATCATCCCTGTTTCACAGACAATAAAAATGCTGTGAGGAAAATACGAAGAGCTTTGCGAGGTCCCTGAGAAAGCTATGGTTGCCATCCTGATATTCTCACTGTAAGTCCAAGATTCAGGTCAATTTATGACAAATAACACATTTTTGCCACAGAAAAACTCTCTTACTTCTATTTAATATGTAAGTCCTACTGTGTCGTATCTTTGCCAGAAACTTTACAATAACCTTTCATAATACTTGGAGTGAACGCCAAATACCTACATCCTGCACCTCTCATGCCTCTTAGACACTCACCCACATCTCCACCTCACTCTCCTCACCCTACTATAGCCACACCAACTTTCTTACAAAGTGTACGCCAGCTTAGATTTTTATATTGATTATTGTATGTGCTCCAAACAGTGTGCTTAGAATACCCCAGACATTCACTTACAAGGTTTCTGTGTGTCCCGTGAATGTCTGTTTGGTTGTCACATCTTCAGTGAAGCCCGTTTGAACAAATACCATGCAGTAAACCTTCCGGGGCCTCAGAGGGATAAGGAGAAAGCAAAGAGAGAGAAAGAAAAAGAGAGGGAAGAGCGGGAGTGAATAAGTTAACCTATGGAGAGCTAATCACCAAGAACTAATTGCTTGTCTGAATTCATCACAACCATCAAAACATTTGTGTCAGAGTGTTTATATGTGAGTATTCATGTAAAAAGTCAATTATCTTGAGATTTAGAGACTTTCTTGACTGTGGGTAGGCAAGGAGAACAATCATTCCTTGATAACCTACTTGAACAAAAAGCTTTTACTACAGTCACCTCTGTACTGGTCCCAAACTTGATTCTTGAGCTCTCGGCACTGACTCTCCATCTGGGGAAATAAAGGGTATGCATAAGCAAACCAGTGTGTAGGATTAGGCAGCAAGCAAAATGCATTATCCTCCTTGCATCTCAGCCTCAACTTGGGCCCCTAGCTGCAGACTGAATGAAGTCTCTGATTTGAACGGGATTAAGTGCAAAGCAGCGCTGTCCTGCTTCCCTCCTAATCCGCTTTAGGACAACAGAGGTTCACTAGAAGAAAGCTGCTCATTTGTGCAGATGGCTTAATTTAAATAGCTCTTCAAGCAGATTGACTTGGACCAACAGCAAGACTTCTTGGTGTTTCTTTCATCCTGTGATCAGGGCCACCACTCACTGCTGAGTCGTCAAGGCATGGTATTTGCTCTACATCCCAGCAGATTTACACAACACTGATTCATAGTCTACTAACATCTTATTGAACTTGATGTATGAGTTTTAAATCATACAGCTCATGGCATTCAGTCAACGAAACACTAACACACCCTCCCCTTTAAAAAATGATCTGGGTGATGCTCCTGAATTTTACTAAATTACTGAGACTATGAACCATTTATTAAGTTTAGTAAAAAAGGTTTCATATTAGGCAAGACAGCTCTTTCCCTATGCAAAATCTGCTTGCAAAAACTTAAATAACTTTTTCATTATTCTTTCAATGTGTAAGATAAATGGTCTTAGGTTGTCAAGTGGATGATATTTACCTCAATGTCCTTTCAAAATTAAAAGCAGCCTATGAAAAGAGGAAGAGACAGAGGGAAGGGGATTGGACAGAATAAGCAGCACACTCCAGTTTATACTTGTATATTTATATCCTTAAGCAGACTTCAAGCATCATAGAAAGGTTCACCCTCTTCTTAGTGTCCCATGAAGCACACAGTATTATGCTGTTAAACAATGATCCACTAGAGAGGCACAGCCCAGAGCAGCTAACCTTTGTGAAAACTGTGAGGAGACAATGATATCTCTTGTCTTTGCATGTTTCTTACACTTAACCTTCCCAATGCCCCTACATTCTTACAGACATTTGAATGTCTTCAAGGGTCTGTGTTCCCTTTTGTAACAGGGAGATAAAAGGCACAAAATATCTCTCATGCCTGTTTCTTGCACAAGGATCTAGGCTTCCCTGAAGAGCAAGAGGATTGAACTTGGTAGAAGCAACACACTGCATAAAATGCTTCATATAAAGGATGTCTGAACCTCTTTAAAATGCCAGTGAAACAAAAGAATTAAGTAATTGGCTTCCTAAAAATGCAATCAAACTAGAGATTGTTAATGAAATAAACATCTGAAAGAGTCTCAAAAAATTTAAAAGAGAGTTGAAGAGATGTCTCAGTTGTTAAGAACACACACTGCTCATGCAGAGGGCCCAAGTTCAGTTCCCAGCACCCATGTCTGGTGGCTCACAAGTGTCTGTAACTCCTGCTCGAGAGGATCTGAAACCCTATTCTGGA
>CABHPH010152740.1:17177-48379 GCA_902168325.1 Peromyscus nudipes
GATGCTCATGAGAATGTTACACTTTTAAATGCTTACACTCGGGTAAAAAGACATATTTCAAACCATATCAATTATATACAAGAAACTACAAAAAGAAGATGAGAGTGAACCCAAAGTAGCATAATAGACGGGAAATAATGGAGTGTAGAGTGGAAATGAGTAAAACAGAAAGTAGTAGGTATTCTAATAGCTACTTACTTACTGCAGTATATTATGATGTCATCCACCCAGAGTTAGTGTCAGGCTTCAAAGGCTTAGGACCATCATCCAAAATACTGCCTTAAATGGATGTCAGCCACACTTCAGCAATATTGGACCACTCATATTTCTTACTAACCGGCTACAAATGCAGGAGTTTCCCATGACCTCCCTCAGATTTAATAAGTCATTGCTAAATGTGTATTTTAAATGAATTTTAGGTGGAGAAACAACTTGAACAGTGTGATCAAGGCAACAGCGCCAATGCTGGAATAACTGATGTGTGTCTTTTAATTGGATGTACTGAGAAAGACATGGCATCGCTTCTGAAGCATTTCTTGCTGAAAATGAACAATCTGAAGTTAACTGTGAAGAAATACAGAAGAATATAAACTGAGGGGTTATTTACAAAAATAACTCACACTTCGGAAGAGTCACACACTCCATGTCAAGTTGAAAACAATCCATGGAACTGTTACTATTAAAGACTCTGGAGGTATGGACACAATGACTCATCTTGTAACCCCATATTAAAGACTCTAAGTGTATATGACCAGTAGACACAATGACTCATCTTGTGACCCCATATTAAAGACTCTAAGGATATATGACCAGTGGACACAGTGGCCATCTTTGATCTTGAGTACTAAGGGAATTGAGTTGGGAGGATGGCAAGTTGCAGGCTAGCCTGGTCTACAGAGCAAGTCCCTCATATCATAGATGGAACAAAGAAAGAAGACGGGACAACTGAATAGACCACTGAGGGAACACATAGGGATACCTTTGTATGAAGTGATATGGAGAAAACAAACTTTACTGTGAACTATGGATTATATAATAATGCTTTTTCATGTTAAGTTAAAATCCCTTGATTTCAGTAACCGTATTATAAGTTATACAAAATATTCTGCATTTTGTAAATACACACTGAACTCTGGGTCAAAGATTTATCCCTTTTACATTTAAAAGGCAGGAACATCATATTGAAAGAGCAGAACTGTTATTAAATATTAAGACTGCTGTTGATAAAATATATACAGGATCCCAGGACACATTTAAAACATGTAACTGTCTCTGGAAGACCCTCCATTTCAAAGGTTTCAGGCTCAGCTGTAGCATATAAAATTGACACTGATTTGTAGATGTTACTGAAAAGAAAATTACAGCTGCAGATCTGCCTGAATTTATATTCTAATTTTCCTAAATGTTGATTCCATCCCAATATAAAAATTCTATGAAACTTCAAAATCCACCAACAGTGAGTGACTAGCAGGACTGCATAAGAGGAAGGCTTCATGGTGAGGAGGTAGCTACGTCAGAAAGCAGAGAAAAGAGACAAATTACAGCCTGTCCCCTCTCCATTTCACCACCCATCTTTGCCCCCAAACTTCAATTCAAGGGTGGATCACAACAATTTTTCATACATGGTTTTGTTTTTAATCTAAGCAGCTTTTGAATTGAATATTACCGTGTGGCTTTTAAAGTCCACACACCCCAGCAAGAGTTAACAGGAATTCTAGATGTTATCAAATATATTTAAACATGATGCTTGAGTGGTCTTTGCAGCTGGTAGGTAATACATAAAATATGTTCAGCCAGTGATAGCGTCCTTATCTAAAGACAGAAGCTAGCAAAATTTCATCCTGTATGCTCTGTCAGATTGTTCCCTTGGACAGATGGCAGGAGCCTCCTGGTGACAAGGGTGAGATGCTATCTGGGTGTCATGGCAGTGGTTTTCTCATTGCCCTGGACAGAGCTCCAGATCGCTCTCACTATTTGAAGCATGCAAATGAGTGGGTGGAAAGCAGAATGCGCAT
Source organism: Peromyscus nudipes (assembly GCA_902168325.1). NCBI lineage: Eukaryota > Metazoa > Chordata > Mammalia > Rodentia > Cricetidae > Peromyscus > Peromyscus nudipes. The sequence continues at coordinate 19,193 of CABHPH010152740.1, forward strand.
GTGACCAATAAACTTATATAACTACCTCTTCCCAAAAGGATCCTAGGACTCCTCAGGGCTTAGTACCTCCACCTAGTTGGAGGCTCACATTGTTACTCTCTCACCCTCTCAAATCTCTTTTTTCCCAGTAGTAACAGCAAAGTGACAGCACAAAGCGCTCATTTTCAGTGCTGCCTGTCTTGTCTGAAATCAAGCCTTTGCTGCTTCTCATGGATGCTTTTAAAGTCAATGTGCCACAAATTAGAATTACCTAAGTAGGGAGTCCCAGCTGAAGAATTGTCTTAATCGATGTAGGAAGACCCACCCTGAATGTGGGCAGCACCTTCATGAAAGGGGGTGCAACAGAAGGAAGATGATTCACCCTCTGCTCACCGGGCCTTTGAGCTTGCTATGAGTTGATTTATGCTGCTGCTGGTGATGGTGATAATGACGTTTGATAGTGATGATGATGGTGATGATGATGTTGGTAATCCCTTCACTAATATCAGAACCAGAACACCAGGCTTCCATCATTGACTAAGGACCAGTGGCTCTCCAGGAAACTTTCAGGTCTTAATGTCAGATTGGGACTCCTGGGACACCCAGCTTCAAAGACAGATCAACTACCAGGTTCTCAGCCTCGAGGGTGTGAAAGCACTTGGTATTATTTTAATGTAAGTTGAATTAATAACAAACATTTTCATTATGCCTATTCTATTTCTCTATAGAACCTGACTAATAATGTGTCTCAACACAAGGAAGCAGTCAGGAGCTCACTGGTGCCCCAGTACTTTCCTCAGCACCTTGCTTGTTTTATCTGATCTTATCTACCCAGTACTAAAGGCACTGAGACTCAACGCATATGTACCTGCAGTGCAGAAAATTCCCTCCTTGAACCCCTGTAACGCGTGCACTGCTTTCATAATTGTATACATAGACTCCTTCTTAGAACCACAGATTAAGATCACACACTTCCTCCAAAGCTGTCCCACTCACCTTAGCATTGATCCTTTATTAGATAATGTGGTGGTTCGAATGGGTATGGCCTCTAGAGACTCATGTGTCTGAATGTTTGGCCCATGGGAATGGCACTATTAGAAGGTATAGCTTTGTTGGGAGTAGTTGTGGCCTTGTTGGAGGAAGTGTGTCACTGTGGAGGCAGGGGTTGAGGTCTCATATGCTCAAGTTACACCCAGGGTAGGACACGGTTGCTTCTGCTGCCTGAGATGTAGAACTCTGAGCTCTTTCTCTAGCACCAGATCTCCCTGTATGCTGCCATACTTCCCACCATGATGATAATAGACTAAACCTCTGAAATTGTAAGACAGCCTCAATTAAATTTTTTCCTTTATAAGAGTTGCTGTGGCCATGTTGTCTCTTCACAGCAATAGAAACCTTAACTAAGACAGATAGTAAATGTTCCCACTGCCCTTTGGTAAATACTGTATTTATACACTTCTGTAATTATTCACACATTTTATATATATATATATATATAATATGGTGATAAAAAGCATCTAATGTAAAATATACTCTTAGAGCCATTTTAAATTGTGTATTTCAAAAGTGTTAAGTACCTTTGTGTCACCATACAACTGATCTCCAGAACTCATCACCTTGCAAAACTAAAATTCTACACTAGTTGAGCAATTTTCAAACCTTGTTCCCTGATGTGGGATAATGCTTTTGTACACTGGTTTAATAAAAGGCTGATTGGGCAGTAGCAAGGCAGGAAGTACAGGCAGGGTAAGCAGACAAGGAGAATTCTGGGAAGAGGAAGGCTGAGTCAGGAGTTGCCAGCCAGACACAAAGGAGGCAAGATGGCAAGGCAGAACTGAGAAAAGGTACCAAGCCATGTGACTAAACATAAATAAGAATTATGGGTTAATTTAAGTGTAAGAGGTAGTCAGTAATAAGCCTGAGCTAATGGCCAAGCAGTTATAATTAATATAAGTCTCTGTGTGTTTACTTGGGGGATGTGAGTGGAAAAGACTTGTCCCAACTGCCGGCCAGGTGGGACCGGAGAAATTTCCAGCTACAATTCCCCAAGTATGTAGCAAGACTGTTCTACTTTTTTTCTCTATGAAATTGACCATTCTAAGTTCTAAGGACACTAGCAACTCGGTACACATGCATTTACAAACAGAGATTCTCCTTTGAATCTCTTCCCAAATGTGGACTCATATTATGTTTATCTTGGTATGCCTGGCTTATTCTGCTCATTATGAGTCTCACTAATGTTGTAGTATGTCAGGATGAGTAACATTCCATTTTATATAGGTGCTATATTGTTTATTTGACAACAAATGAATGAATTAACTCTTTACTAGTTATATGATTTCCAAATAGTTTTTCTCATTCAATGTGTTACTTTTTTTCCTTTGCCAATTGTGTGCATATTTCTTTAAATTCTTTTAATCTGAATGTGGTTTTTTTTTTTGAGAATAGAATTTAGAAGCCATTATTTACATGATATTCATATCAAATGTTTTTAACACTCCATAATTTGTGCCAAAATCATATAATCTGATAATTCTGAGAGAGGCATACAAAATTATGACAGTCTTACAAGTATATTTTTCTTATATTTTTACTCTTTTAGCTAGGGTGGTGACCTTTCTGATATGTTCAAATTTTATCACTTATTCTCTTGACATAGGCACATGCTCCTGCACAATACATGAGTAAAGTCTTGAAAATACCAGTAGTTCCCTGACTTCTTTACAAGCCTGAAACAAGGAAGTGGGATTAAAAACTGTGTTTATTCCATGAAAGAAAGCATCCAACAGTTACTCATGAAACTGCTCCAGGCTACTCTACCTAATTATGTTTGTTGACTATATCTGAAGGAAATAATACAAACTTTAAGCTTCAAGATGATGAAGTGGAACCTCAAAAAGGTCGCTCTTTAGACTAGAGAGTTGACTTAGTGGTTAAGAGCAATGACTGCTCTTCCAGAAGACCCCTGGTTCTTAGCACTGATAAACAACCCTCTTTAGCTTCAGTTGGAGGGGATTTGATACCATTCTCCACGAGCACCAGGCATATATGTGATCCACAGACACACAGTCAGGCAAAACATGCATACTCATAAAATCAGGAAATAAATAAAACATGAAAATTTAATTTTCCACAGAAGCAATAAGGATAAAGACAAGTGTCAAAATCAAGTCGTTCAGAACTCTGAAAATTAACCAAAAACTTATTACAGACTGAGGAATACTAATTTAAAAAAATAACTGTCTCTCTGTAAGAAGAGCACCTTCTTAGGTTTTGTTTTATCCTTTTAACAAGTTTTTGTTAATATATATTATTATATATAAGAATGGGTTGGATCTCGATACGATATTTTCACACACTTATATAAAGTATTTTGTTAATATTGAACCACCTTAAGTCTTTTTTGTCCTCCCAGGTCCCTCTGATCCTCTTCCTGGACAGTTCATCTTCTGTTGTCATACCATTTCTTTTTCTTCCCTCCCTCCCTCCCTCTTTTCCTCCTTCCCTCCCTCCCTCCCTCCCTCTTTTCCTCCTTCCCTCTCTCCCTCCCTTCCTTTCATTCCTTTGTTCTTTCTCTTTTTCTTTTCTCTCTCTCTCTCTCTCTCTCTCTCTCTCTCTCTCTCTCTCTCTCCCCCTTCCTTTCTTCCTTCTGTTTATAGGAGGTTATAGGTTAGGGGCTGTTTACTAGAGCATAGACAACTTACCACTGAAGAATCAACTTATCACTGAAGAAAATGTATCTTCCTCCTTGTGGTGGTTAGAAAGGTTCCCCCCCACACCCTCTGCGAAAGGAGTGGCACTATTAGGAGGTGTGGCTTTGTTGGAGTAGATGTAGCCTTGTTGGAGGAAGTGTGTCACTGTGGGGGTGGGCTTTGAGATCTCCTATGTGCAAACTACTCCCAGTGTCACAGTCCACTTCCTGTTGCTTTCTGATCGAGATGTAGCCAGCATCATGTCTGCCTGCATGGTGCAGTGCCATGTTCCTCACCATGATGATTATGGACTGAACCTCTGAAACTGTAAGTAAGCCACCCCAATTAAATGTCTTCCTTATAAGAGTTGCCACGGTCTGGGTTGGGGATTTAGCTCAGTGGTAGAGCGCTTGCCTAGCAAGCGCAAGGCCCTGGGTTCGGTCCTCAGCTCTGAAAAAAAAAAAAGAGTTGCCATGGTCATGGTGTTTCTTCACAACAATAGAAATCCTAATTTCTACTTGTGGATATACCTTCAGGAAAATGAAAATATATATCCACTGAAAACCTTGTACATGAATGTTCATAGCAATATATTATTAATATCAACAATTACAACTGATCAACAGAGCATAGCATATCCATTAAATGGGATACTATATATCCATAAAAAGGGATGGACTTTTGATACATGCTATAATATAGATGATCCTTGAGCTTGACAAGATAAGTGAATAAAACCAAAAGACAAAAAAGATTGCAATATTCTTCCATTTATATGAAATGTCCAACACTGGCAAATCAAGGAGAGGGACTATAAACTGGCTGTGCCAAGGAATGGAGAAGGGTGAATTGGGACTGACCACGAAGACTGACCACAAATACACATCCAGTTTCCTATTTTGTGTGATGAGAATATGCTAGGAATAGTGGTGATATGTACAACTTTGTGAATTTTCTGCAAACTGCTGAACCTTCCACTTTTAAAGTGCAATTAAAAGACTGTATCAATACTGATACCTTCAAAATAATCTCTCAGTCCCTGGCATCTATTCTTCATGATCACTCATTTGAAATTATTCTCCAGTCACACTTGTAGAAATTTTCTCCAAACCTATCTTCTACCAAGTCAATCTGGACTATTTAGTCAACAGATGGGTAAAAATGGCTTTTATTGACCCAATAAATTGAGCCTTATGCTGGCCCAAGAGTTCTTCCTTATAGTCAAATGGATTTGAAATCTTTGACTAATTTAGCAACTACTGGAAAAAGTCTAGCTCCAAAGCTGCTCAAGGGTCATGAGAAAGGGGTTTTGCTAGTGAATTCACCCAGTACTGCCCTTGGCTATAATTTCACGGAGTTTAATCAAAAGTTTAGAATGTCTCATATATTTTAATGGCACAGTTTGCTATAGCATTCAAGTTCTATCCTAGATAGTGTGTGCACTCTCCTTCTTAGCTCATTGCCAGGCAACATTCTCTATAGAATCAGGAAAGCTTCTCGGGTACCTGCCTTATTATTGGCAGTTTGCAGACTTAGAAACATCTTTGTGACATTTTCATCTGTTAGAGGCTCAGTTCTGCTGATCTTTCTTTGTGCTTTGTGAAAAGAGTTAAAGACTAAAATGCCTGTAGAGATCCAGGATTGTTGACATTTACCTGGAACCTAAACAATATTCCCATTTGATTCTGAAACAAACAGTTGATTGATACAGGAAGAGCATTGTGGTGAAATAAAACAGGTTTGTGTTCTGCACCTGGCTCCTTCTTGTTTTCAGCTTTTACCTCAATAGCTTGAGACCATAGCTACTTCCATAGCATACAAAGCCCGCATCTGTCTTCTAGACAACTGTCCATACCGAAGACAACAAAAACTTGTCCAAACTTGGTGTATGTCATATAATTTCATTTATCCAGAATGTGGAAGCCCTAAAACGATAAAACCCTAGCTTTCTAATTACTTCCAGAAGTTAGAATTGATAACAATACCAATCATTCCAAGATGGAAGTCATTGATTACAGTAAACATTTTTCACCACTTAAGTAGTCTAGAGCTAAAACATATAAGCCAAAGGCCCATATCAAGGAATGGATCCAGGACTAGTGGTCTAATTTAATATCTCTGCAAACAATTGTGTAAACTAGTAGAGGAATATTGTTTCCACTGTCTTATCTTGGAGAGCTGACCTGATCCTAATGGTTTAGTGAAGGGTACTTGTATTAGTTACTTTTCTTGTTACAATAACCAAATGCTTAACAAGAAGGGACTGAAGGAAAGATGGGCTGACTTTAGCTTAGAGATTAGGAAAGGATCCTGTCCATCCTAACACGGAAGGAATGATAGCATAAGGCAGTTAGTCCCATTGCAGCCACAGTCATAAAACAGAGGAGAAGCAGTAGGTGGAGCTACAAAACCTCAAGGCCTGCCTACAGTGGCTCACTTCCTGCAGTAAGGGTCTAGCTCCTAAACGCGGGGACCAAGTGTATAAACACACAAGCCTGTGAGGACTTTTCACATTCTAACCACAACAGTACTTCATTGTATGAGGTCTGCATGTATCAATACTCATTTAGAGGTGTCAAAAGCTAGGCAGGGGTGTCCATGATCACCTGTTCATGCAAAAACTGGATCTGGCCCCCAAAAGCCTTATGTAATGCCTCATTTCTACCTTGAGTCTTTTTCACACAGAGGAGAAGTGGTCTTCATTCTAGTTAAGGTTCTAGAAGTGTTACTACATAGTTGTGAGAGTCAACACTTGTTCAGTTGGCTATCAAGGTATCTGACCTGGCATTTGGCTGAACACAAGATATTTGCAGCTCAGTCATATGGCAGGGAGGATAGTCTTGAATCCATCTCAAAAATTCACTTGAATCAAATCATTCTCACTAAATTATATTTTTAGATACATACATGCACAAATGTGCACACATGTGCTCACACACACATTGGGAGTTGCTTCTCTCTTTTCACCATGTAAGCTTCAAGGATTGAACTCAGGTCCTCAGACTTTGCTGAAAGCTCTTTACCTTCTGAATCATCTCACTGGCGAAGCTGCTGCTTTTACCTTTGCTAAAAATCACATTCAGAAACTGCTGACTGGTGAAGTATCTTGCATTTACTATAAAAAAAATTGAAGATATCATTAAAATCCAGGAGAGAATTTTTAATTTCTGAAGAAGAAATGCTTGTGCCTTTCCTAGGAAATGGTTTGATTCTGTACTAAAAACCCTCTATTTCGTGTAATTGATCCTACTTTCTTCTTCATGTTGGCTGTGAGGAAACTGAGGTAATTTTACTGCTAAGTAACCGGTGAGCAGGAGCTCGTTCCAACCTCGTCCCCTCTCTCTATCCTTTTATCCCGTTGTCCTGTTTTCCTGCTGACTGGAGGGTCTCTCTCTCTTTCTGTGTGTGTTTGTGTGCATGTGAGTTGCTTCAAATATGCCTTGCAAAGACGATGATATAAATAAAATACATTTAATAATGCTGCTGTGTGAAGCATAGCTCAACAAAGCCGTAGGATAAAAATCTTATCAGAAAAGGGGACTTTGATAAAAACCTCCGTGGGTAGAAATTGTATTCTGATATAATTAAAAAGTCCTAATAGGGATATGTTACAGCCCACCTGACCAGGAAACAGAGATAGAAATGTTAATTGAGACTGCAGAAGCTGCAAAATTAGACCAGGTAGTAATAAAGGAGACTTTAATTACTCAATCATAGATGGGCAAAATGCCTCCCTGGGAATAGGTTTGGAAGTGAGATTTTCAGATAAGAAAAATGACTGTTTCCAACAGAAAAATAGAGGAGGTTGTGTGTCAGGGAACTGGTGTGAGCTATGACAGTGAGTAGGATTTGTCCATGAGGTGATATGAACACATTAGAGTAGTTACCACACAATCTAACTCAATAGACTAGTAAGAAAATTATAATCTACAACACATCTAGTTAGTAGTGGAAAGTGTCCTAGAACAAAAATGAAATTTAGAATTTTAAAAGTCAGTAATGGGGCTGGAGAGATGGCTCAGCATTCACAAGTTCATGCTAATGAGTGAGATTAGTGGAGTTCTGTTCCCAGCACCCATGCTGGGGCAGCTCACAACCACTTGTAGTTCCAGATGCAGGGGAATCTGACACCCTCTTCAGACCTCCGAGGGCATTTAACTCAGATGCACAGTCCCCTCCACACACATATGCACATAGTTAAAAATAAAATCTTTAAAAATCAGCAATGATCAAGAAAGTAATCATGAAAATATTGTCAAATTTAGCAATCCAGAGAAAAATCCCAAAGGAATATAATAACCTCAGTGGCTAACTGACCCACTCTGAGCAACGAAAGGGAGATGTTTCATAAAACAGATAGAGAATTGGGGAAAGGGAACATGTAAATCCACCTGGGATGAAGAGTAAGTTCAATGTTAGGCCACTTCATGCTGCAAAAATAAAGTTTCACCGATTGGTGGTTTCTGCAAAGCAATTCTTACAGTCATGATGGCTGAGGAAGCTGAGATCAAAGTTGAGCGTCTGATTCCAATAAGCTTGGTTTGTATGCTGTAAGCTCTGGCAGAGGAGAGAGTATTCACAGCCAACCCTCTTTACAAGGGTGTTACTCCATTCACGGGAGTGGAGTCCTCTTAGCTTAAACTCACCTGTGACAGCATCAAGGGCTGATTCCAAACTTACCCATTCAATTGAACATGTTGTCAATGACCTGAGAGAGGGAGCAAATATTGAAGTCTCTAATTATCCTGGTTATTATAGAGAAATAATGTGCAAGATAGACCAAGATCCTTATCTACTACATAGCACCAAAAGAATGGAAATCAATGTGTAGAGAGTTGACACAGTGGGAAAACTCTGCAGTTCTGAATGAGTATATACAAGAAACAAAGAATAGAGAAGAAATATTTATAAGCATACAGAAGCCAGATTATCCAATAAGGCAAGAGTTAAAAATACAAGAAGTGGCCAACTAATGACTGGTCTAGCTTGAGACCCATACCATGAGAGGGAGCCCACTCTTGACACTGCCTGGAGGACCAGGACTCAGAATCTGGATACCCTAGAGACCTAGGATTAAACTAAATATGACCAGCAAAAAATAAATTGCAATGAAATGATTCCTGATGATATTCTGCTTATAGATTGTTGCCTAGCCCAATAGTTATCAGAAAGGCTTCATCTAGCAACTGATGGAAACAGATGCAGAGACTCACAGCCAAACGTTAGGTGGACCTTCAGAATCCTGTGGAAGAGGGGGAGAAAAGATTATGGAAGTCAGAGGTGTTAAGGACATCACAAGAAAACCTACAGAGTCAACTAACTTGGGCTCATAAGGGCTCACAGAGATTGAACTGCCAATCAAAGAGCTTGCATGGGACTGACCTAGGCCCTCTGCCCATGGGTTACTGTTGCATAGCTTGGTCTTCTTGTGAGACTCCTAACAGTGGGAGCAGGGGCTGTCTCTGACTCTGTTACCTGCTTTTGGGACCCTTTCCTTCTACTGGGTTGCTTTGCCCAGCCTTCATAGGAAATCTTACTCAACTTGATATGCCTTGGCTGGCTGATATACATGGGAGGCCTGCCCTTTTCCGAAGAGAAAGGAGGGGAGTCTATAGGGGGTGGGAAGGGGTAGATTGGCCAGAGGGATTGTGAAGAGGGGGGCATTGTGATTGGGCTGGGAAAAATAATTAAGTAATTAATAAAAAAAAATCCAAGAAATATTTCTAATACAACTCTGTTCCTCTACTCTTTATCTTGTAATGTACCTGCCCACTAAGGCAGCTCAGCCAGAATGTCATGCGCCTTTTAAAGTAAACCTCTCAGAATAGCCACTCCCCACAGTCTGAGTGCTGCTGCCATTACCAAGTCAACCCTCTCTGGGGCATAACTTGTTACAACAAAGGCGCTCTGGCTCACAGTAATGTGATGAGTTCCTGTTTACATGTCGGGCTCACCTCCAGCATGGCCCTGCATCCTGGCACTGTTATGTAGCTGTCACTCACTTGATTTACAGACTGAAAAGCTGAAGGCAGCAAATCCTGGTGTGGGCTGCCTGGCTTGCCTTGGTGATGGCTGTGCCATGTTAGTCCTTACCCAGCACGTTCTTTGGAACTAGGATAAGGTTATATTCCTTGGAACTTGGAAAAGCAAGAGTTCAGCTCACATAGTAGAAAGACCAAGATCCTTATCTACATAGCACCAAAAGAATGGAAATCAATGTGTAGGGAGTTGACACAGTGGGAAAAGAAGGATGTGTGGGGTTGACATCTGCAGACTCGTGTCCCGGTACTCTGTTTCCCATAGGGAGATGCTCTTGCCGATCAGGTCAGAACTGAGGATGGTCCTCTAGTCTTGAAGACCTTATTTCTAGCAGAAGCCCATTCCATCCTTGAGGTCTAGACTGCTCTGCTGGTACTAAATCCCACTATCCAACCTCATAATCCCCTCCCTGGCTATGGCCTTGCCCATGTTCCCTTACTCAATACTAGGGAATCCTGTCCCAAACTCCAAGTACCACAAACACACTGCAGTCTGGAGCTGTAGATCACGGCCATCTTTGATCTCAACTGATGCAGCCAATGAGATCTTTATCCTTGTCACTGTCCCTGGCCTTTTAGAAGCAACCCACTGAAAGACCTCATTCCATCAGATCATAGGAAAGGCAGGCTTGCAGCCTTCTGCTAACCTGAAGCAAGAGCTAAGACAAATCAAGACTTTGTGATCCCTCTGATTGCATCTCTTTAGGAAAGAATGAAAAGTGGAGTCATTTGCAGGTTGTCTCACTGATGCAGACTCCTGGAACAAACTGTAGGGTCTTGGTTTGAGAAAACAAGGCTGCAAAGCACTCAGAGCTCAGCACTCAGCATCATGCTGAGCATGGATGGCTCCTGCTAAGCCCCACTTTCTTCTGGCTCTGTTTTTTTCCAACCTGCTAGATATCTTGGTTCTAAAATGGTTTTGTTATGCTTTCTATACAAACAGACAAGACTCTTTAAAGTGTTTCGAGAGATCCTGAGGAAGTAAGTGAGCATCTTGTACTGCCAAATTATGAAGAGGAACTTGACATTAAGTATTATTAGACCCAGAAATAATAGTAGAGTTATACTCCAATTTCAACATCTTCAAAGAGAGCTGAAAGTAAAGGTTTTTCTCTAGAGCCTTCGAAAGGAAATCAATCTGTTAAACAGTGATAAATAACAGCTATAGAGCTTAGACACGCCTATACTTAATACCTAAGAGATCTATTTTAAGAATGTTGTGAAGTGACCTGTAAAGTAATTAGAGCCAATTGTCCCCCAAAGCAGGGTGTAAAGTCTGTAAGAAATACGGATTCTGGAGCCAGGCAGCCTGGATTCACATCTCAGTCTGATTCTTACTAGCTGTATAATCTTGTATCAGACATTAACACACCTGATCTTGGTTCTTTAAAATCTTTATTACAGGAAGAACATGTTCATCTTCTTAGACTTAGGTGAGTAATAATGAGAGGCACAGACAACAAACAGCTAAATGTCTTGTTACCTCACAACCAGGTCTCCACTTCAGCTTTACCACCAGATGAAATTAGTTCTCATATGAAATCCCATTGTTGACCCAGTTTGGCAATTATGAACTATTCTTTCTTCTATAGGATGATCCTTTAAATATTAGAGACACACAAGAGAATCTTCTTTCTTAAAATACTTCTTCACATTGAGCAGACTTTGAATTTGTCATATATGACAATCTCAGGATGTGGGCCAACTTAGCAGCCAATTCCACTCTTTCTTATTTCCTTACTTGCTGCCTTCTTTTCTTTTCTTTCTTTCTTTCTTTCTTTTTTTTTTTTTTTTTGAGCTGAGGATTGAACCCAGGGCCTTGCGCTTGCTAGGCAAGCACTCTACCACTCAGCTAAATCCCCAATCTGCTTGCTGCTTTCTACTCTAGTACTAGAAGACCAAATAATATATACAATATATAAATAATAACAAAGACCAAGATCCTTTGTGTCTAGGAGTAGGGAAGTGGCCACATTCTGGTCAGTGAAGCTTAAAGAAAAGTTACTTAGAGACTTTTGATTTCTTCGTGAAGGAGACCCACTTTCCAGCTCACCTCCCCCCTTCTTCTTACTTTTAACGTAGATGTGATGCCCACAGGCTGTGCTAGTTGCTCTCCATGTGAGATACTGGGGGTGAGAACACTACAGCTGGAGCAGGTGTGTGTAGAAGACCTGAGCATTGATGGGTGGGAGGAGCCACTGTGTGATAATAGTACATGGTTCTGAGTCCCTTATAGGTGAAAAAAATATACTCGTTTGATGAAACCTAATGTAAGTCTAAAAACGTTAGCTGCTGCTAATTCAATTACATTCTTATTATTTGGAATGTAAGTTCCAATCAGGAATGTTTCTTTGGTGCTGGAACCGAACCTGGAGCCTTATGAACAGTAAGCAGGCTCTACCACTGAGCTGTGCCCCCACTACTACTATAGTGTCACTTGTTTGTTATGGGTTTTGCCCTCCTATTTATACTTCCTTCCATGTAACCTACTCTGGTGTCACCATTTTCAAAGCATATTCCTCATTTTCCTTTCCTGATAGTGTCCCAATACTCAGGGAATAGTTATAAGACAGTTTATGTGTGTCCTTCTAAAGTTCTAGAACATAAGGACATCTATCTATACCTAGAAATATTTAAAAGGTTGCCTTTATTAAATTGACATGAATCTCTATATAAAGACATACCAATAACAGATAAATGATCCAAGATTTAAAATTAGAAAAGTATGTATAGAAGATATACTTAATTTTTGAAATGGAGACAACTTTTATGTATATATGAAGAAAATTCCGTAGGACTACAGAATAAACAGATATGATCACATAAAGCCAGTCGATAACAGTAGATAAAACTTGTGTAGCGCCGGGCGTTGGTGACGCACGCTTTTAATCCCAGCACTCGGGAGGCAGAGGCAGGCGGATCTCTGTGAGTTCGAGGCCAGCCTGGGCTACCAAGTGAGCTCCAGGAAAGGCGCAAAGCTACACAGAGAAACCCTGTCTCGAAAAAACAAAAAAAAACAAAAAACAAAAAACAAAAAAACTCGTGTAGCAGACCAAGGATTAATGTTGATATGCATTTAAGAGCTTCTATAACTCAATAAGGAATATAGGTAATTCAGTCATTATAAACAAACATCCAACCTATATATACTGAATGTAAATATACAATAAGAAGCATGGGCTATCAGTTTAAGCAGGTACTAAACTTAGAAGATGCACAGATGGGAAATAGCACAGAAAAAGTTGTTTAAGATCCTGGGTTAGTAGGGAAATAAGAGTCAAGCAGAATTGGGTGACACTACATTCCTATAACTGTGGGTCATAAAAAGCATCAGCAGTGTTTGTGGAGCTGCTGGTGTTCTATGCACTAATGGTGGACATGTGAGGTGCCACTCCAACCTGCTTTGGACTTTGGCAACTTCCAACAAATTAAAGATGCAACTACAGTGTGATTTACCATTTTACCCAACAGAGATGAAAACCAAAGTCCACACAGACTTTTATGTAACAATTCTAAGAGCTGTATTTGTGATATTCCAAACGACAGCTGTGTAAATGTCTTTGAGAGGCTGAATGGACAATCCATAACACTATCCTTGTAATGGAATACTACTCAGTATGAAATGGGGATGAATTATGATATGTGTGATAATGTGGATAAGCTTAAATAGTCCAGGTGAAAAAGTTGCCTCCTCAAGAAAAAGTGCAAAGTAGATATTTCTAATTGTTTTAAATTCTTGAAAAGTAAAGGAATCTACCAAGCAGTTAATGTAGGGATAGGCCAAAGATTGGAATGGGGATAAAGTAGGAATTACTAAGGGGCATAAGAAAACTTGGTAAATATGGGCACACTCAATCCATCTTCTCTGTGGTGATGGTCTCTGCATGTCAAACCCAACATATTATGAATTTTAAATATATTCTATTTGTTGCATACCTTTATAAAGCTGAAAAATAAAAATAGGAAGTTATAGCACCCAACTGTAATAAAAAAGATCCAGAACTGGATCCTGGAACAGAAAATAACATGAAAGTAATTGTTATTGATTGGTAAGTATGGGTTAGAATACAATACTATGATTTGTACAATAACCTTAATGTTAAACTTACCTAATTTGGTAATACTTCTGTAGCGATGGAAGAGGATGGATGTGGCCACAGGAAATACACACTGAAGAGTCTGGTGGAGGAAAGGGAGTGATGATAACTGTGGTGGTTTGAATAAAAATGGCCCCCATAGGTCTGTAGGGAGTGGCACTATTAGGAGGTGTAGCCTTGTTTGAGTAGATGTGGCTTTGTTGGAGGAAGTGTGTCATGGGCTTTGAGGTCTCAGAAGCTCAAACCAAACCTATTGCCTCACTGTCACTTTCTGCTGCATGTGGATCTCAGCTACCTCAACAGCATCATGTCTGCCTGCATGCCACCATGCTTCTGACTATGATGATAATGGACTAAACCTCTGAACTATAAGCCAGCCCCAATTAAATGTTTTCCTTTATAAGAGTTGTAGTGGTCGTGGTGTCTCTACACAACAATAAAACCCTAACTAAGACAATGGCAAAGAACATTGCTGTTAAAAACATAGCTGGGCGGTGGTGGCACATGCCTTTAATCCCAGCACTTGGGAGGCAGAGGCAGGCAGATCTCTGTGAGTTTAAGGCCAGCCTGGTCTCCAAAGTGAGTTCCAGGAAAGGCGCAAAGCTACATTGAGAAACCCTGTCTCGAAAAACCAAAAAAAAAAAAAAAAGAACATAATTTGTGAAAAAATAGTAACATAATGTGTGGATAATACACATGGGAAAGAAAAAGAAGGTGGCAGATTGCTCCACCTTGATAGATCTCAGGGGGCAGGGGAAAGGGGGACATTCTGTCCTATTCTTATGTTTCTGTATGTTTGAAATCAGTTCAAGATAACAGTGATAGAAGTGGCATATTGTCACAAAAAAACTTATGTGGAAAAATATTGATGTTTGGTTCAGGAGCAAAAGGCTAACAAGACCTCAGAAAGTATCTTTATGGTAAGTCCCAAATACATTACTACACCCAAACAAAGGAAGATGATGCAGCTTTAAAGAGAGTAAAGAATATCATCTTCCTTCCAGACCAGAACACTTCCCTAAGATCTATCAAGTGGGAAAAAGGCTGTCTGACAGTATGCCAAGGACGAGTTACATGTGTGACAGAAGAAGAGAGAACATGGCATGTCAGTGAGTGTGACAGGTAGGTGGAGGTGACAAACACATATCTTAACAGTGGCTGTTTTCAAGAAAGGGTCCCAGACTGAGGTGGGATTTAATGACACGAAACTTTCATATTGTGCTCTACACACTTTGAATTATTTTTGTTACATTAGTGTGAAATTAGGAAAATATAATTCCCATCTTTGTATCATATGTGCACACCACACTAGCAATTCTAAGTGATGGAACTTGCTTATGACATTAGACATTAAGGTTCAATGAGCTTTATTCTCTGTAATACTTTTTGATCAGGTTCTGTTCCTATTTCTTACTCATCCTCAGTTGGGGCCATTTTATAATTATTATTGTGAAGATTTTCTAGAATTTGAGTTCATAAGAGGGTGCTGGAAGAGCCTAGGGGTGCCGTTTATCACATGTCTCTTGTCACACTTGTTGTGTGGAATGTTAGGACCACTAATGGCCCATCCTAGACCTTGAGATTGTGCCCCTAACTGGCAGAAATTAATGCCACTGTCAAGTTCAAATGAAAATAGATCTTTTCTTCATAGGAAGGGGGTAAAAGCAACTGTACACCATTTGCTTTTTTTGTGTTTTTCTCTTTTAAATCTTCTCACAAGGACACATATAACAATATTTTTTAATCATCATTCCTTCATGTTTCTTCATTAAAATAGGGAGAACCCACATCATAGCCATGCGAATTAATTACATACATGAAGCATTCTCATGTGTCCCCATTTCTTCCTCTTAAACACCTTGGAAGGGGTGATAGATATTGGGCATCGGAGAGCGTTGTGAACCATGAAGCTGTCTTTCTATTCCTGGGAGAAGATAGGACAGCTAGCTACTAAGTTTATTTCCAAAACTGCTTGATTCTCGATTCCCTTGATTCATGAGCTTGGTGGTCCTATTCCCCACCAAAGGGCTCTATTGTCTGTTCCAACTGCTGTGTGTTGAAGAACACAAAATAGTGTGAGTACCCACCTTACTTAACTAGGTATCATAACCCAAGGGACAGGAATCTCTGGAAATTACTTGAGTTTTCAGAGTATCTACAATGCTCAGTTTCCACCAATGAGAAAAATGGAAGATTGAAGAGAAACAAAGGGCATTTAAATGATTTATAATCTTTCTGAGTTTCCAAGTCAGTCTTGTCAGGAAACAGAAACATTTAGAATCAAGTGCTCTTTCAGGCATACACAACCCTCCCTCTTGTCTCCCCGACTCTCTACCTCTTTCTCTCTCCCTCATCCCTCTCCCTCCCCTATGCCTCCCTGCCTTCCCCTACCTCAGAAAGTAATCTCATCCTTTCGTCACATATTATTGAAATCCCAGTTCTTTAAAAAACTCTCATTTTTGCCCAGACTGAGAGCATGTCATTTGGAAGTGATGTGCAAGGCAAGAGATAACCAGGTAGAACTCAGCGATTCGCCACAGAAAATGGTTCCATGTTTGGCTGTAATGCTATCAGAGTCTGTCCCTCAATAGCTCTTTACTGCTCCAGCTCTGAATCTGCTGATTCAAGACTTTGCCTGCATGGGGAGGTGTGAGGGTGGCAGAGAAAGGGGAGCCTAGCAGTTCAGGAAGAGTCAGGAAGAAATATTAATAGTCCTTCCAGAACACATAAGAAGCAAAGGGGATTTTTTTTTTATAAAGAAACAGTGCCCCCCCACCCCCTCCTTCTCTTTCCCTTCTTTACTTCTCATTCTGTCTTCATTTCATGCTGTGGTTGTGTTGATTGGGAAGGAAGAATCTTCTCAGCTAGCTGCTAAGTACCAAGCAGATGCACTTCAGTTGAAAATGGTTAGGGGTTAGCCAAATTCAGGCGGCAGATGTGATAAAGGTAAGTAGGGTGTTGGGGTGTTGCAGTAATGGGAATTCAAATACCGAAAGACTTCAAATCACCCAAAAGCACACATACATTTCCATTTGTATAGGTTCCAGAGAGAATCAACACATACTCCAAATGGGCTGACAGAATAGAAACATCTAGGAATGTGTTAGATCTAATCCATTTCTTTAATAACCCTTCCTTCAGTTCCAGTGTTTTCATACAGATTCAGAGTAGGGTAGCCAACTTCCATTGTCCTTGAACCAAAAGGCTACAAAGTAGTTATATTTCCATTTAACAGTGATTATCTCATTTTGATGGTAGCATCTAAACTTTCCTTTTATTGGAATTTAAACATATTTTAAATTCATAGAATAAATAAGCTGTCATTTTTTTCAAATATCCTTGTTCCAATATTGGATTTCTAACTTCTCCTTGTGCTTAAATCATGAACTTTTAGAGTCATCGACATGTTTAAGTCCTCATTTGTCAATAGTGCTCTTGAGAGCCTAGAGCAGGCTCTACCAGGTTGTGGTAATAAATTTACAAATTATATTTATGCGTCCACATATTTTAAAGTGTCTAATTTCACATCAGACTCCTCAGATACTTTTCAGAGATGATGTCTCCAATCAAAAGAAGGCATTAATTAAGGAAATGGATAAGGGGCTTTATGAATCAAAGAGAACATGAAGATATAAGTCATTCATGTTTAAAATTTTATTCAGGTCTGTGGACATTAGCTGATTTAAATATTTAGTTATGCAAATAATTGATCTACTTTTTTAGGGGATGAGAAGAAGGAGGAGAGTCTAGACTGCTTTTTCTCAGCTGATCAACCAGCCTGATCTCTTTGCTGAGCAGTTTCCCTGCCTCTGCTTCTCATCTTGTCTCCTTACCCACCCTAACATACAGTGGCTTCCCCGGAATTTCATTTATCTTAGAACCTCAAACCTAACACTAAGCCCTATCTATAAGTGAGCTACATTGAAATATGCACATACATGCTATGTCTAATGCTGAATTTTACATACATACATTATTTATATATGAACCATAATTGTGAGAATGATACACTATTGGTGGATTTGTCCATCATCTTTACACTTGATGCCTGAAGATCTATATATTTTGATATGTAGTCATCATCTGTTACTGACAGGCAATGGTGATTATTGAGAATGAGCAGATTATTCCTACTAATTTATGCATGAATGGGAAGAATTTGTATTTTTCTAGATAGCTACTACAAGTAATTTTTACACAATTTGATAAAAAATATGATTAAGCTAACAAATTAAAAGATAATATTTAAACTAAGAGTCTGGTTTATGAGTATACTGACTTAATGGCTTGTCCATGTAAAATTACTGGGCTATTTTCAAAAATAATGACTCCCCCATAGGTTCAGTGCCAAATTATTTCTTTTACTTCAATCATTTTTTAAAGATAAAAAGGCCTAGAATATCTTATATATATTTTGCTTTCCAAAAATAGAGAAAAATAAACATTAAGACTTGTAAAGGACTCAAAATAGCTGTTGACATAATTACAGTATTTTGTTTTTTAAATAAACTAAAAGAAAAATCAGATGAATTAAAATAATTCTATTGAAGTAAACATAAAACAAAGACAGTAGTCTAGAGAGCCCACCTATAGACCATACAGTTCTTGTGGGCATATTGAAGGACAAGAACTGGAAATCTTCAACCAAGTCTAGTAGCTGGAGACAGAACTGGGAAACAGAACAATGGAGTGTAGGAGCATGCTTGCAGACCAAGCAAACATGTTTCAGCACAATGGACAGCTCCTCCGGCACATTATGTGACCAAGGCAACACCTTTAACCTGCCTACGGCTACTTTCATTAGCACCCTAGAAATAAGGTAACCAGGACCATACTTTCAAATCTTCTTTTAAAAATATTTTTCTTTTTGCCGTTTTTTTAAAATTTATTTATTTATTATGTATACAGAAGAGGGTGCTAGATCTCATTACAGATGGTTGTGAGCCACCATGTGGGTGCTGGGAATTGAACTCAGGAACTCTGGAAGAGCAGCCAGTGCTCTTAACCTCTGAGCCATCTCTCAAATCTTTTATAAGATCTTTAATGGTGTCCATATATGAGACACTTCCACCACCATTATCAATATCTATGCTGCAAATAAGGGAACTGAGGTTTGGAGGGATTTTGCGATTTTTATACGGCCATACAGCTGGGATATTATATAAGTGGGAAAGCCAAGCTCACTAAGTGTGAGAGATATGGGTCTGATAACCTGAGTTATACCTTGATACTACCATTGCCATCCACCATAGCCACTTCCATCACTCTGAAAACTCATCTTTAAATTTTGCATCTATCTTCTGCTCAAATCAGTCCCTCTGAATATCTGGCTACCCTACCAAAAAAGTGAGTGTATCCTGGGATGTAATCTCTCCCTCCTATCCCACATTCCAGTTCTTAGCACTATCACTGGCCATGGCCTTTTCAATGTTCCCACTCTTCATTTTCATTAGACCTCTCCTACATTCTCCATCCTTTGCTCCTCCCTGAGCAAACCTCCCATCTCAACTTGTTGGACTCATCATCAGGTCATCTGACTTCACTAGCTTCATAAGCCTCCTTCAGGCAATGCTTGTTCTATTTAATTATTTGTTTCCTTATTATAAAAGATGATAGATTTCATTATTACACCTTTAAACATGTATATCATATACTTCGCTCATTTTCACACCTTCCCATTACTTTCTCTTTTTCTACTGTCCCCTCACTGGTCTTTCTCATCCTCAAACCATCTCCCTTTTAATGTCCCTTTTTACACACCACACACACACACACACACACACACACACACACACACACATATTTGTACATGAATGTATATAAAATCTAGATTGTGCATAAAAGAAAAAAAAACATTCATCTGAATTTTCCTCCTTTTGTTAAGCACAAATGTAGTGGTTTGAATAAGTAACGTCCTCCATATACTCCAGCGTTTGAATACCTGGTCCCCAGTAGGTGGCTTCATTTGGGGAGGTTATGGAACTTTCACAGGGTGTAGCCTCCTGGAGGAAGTGCATCATTGGGAGCAGGATTTGAGAGTTTATTGCCTCACCCTGCTTCCAGTTCACTATCTGCTTCCTGTGTGTGGATGAAGGTGAGATCTGCCAGCTTCCTGCTCTGGCTACCTGCTGCCAATGCCTCCCCCACCATTACAGGCTCTAGCCCCCTGGACCATAAACTGAAATAAAACTCTTTCTTCCATAAGCTGTTTTTGGTCGTGGTGTTTTATTACAGCAACTGAAAAAATAGTTAATACAATGATAATCTCCAGATTGATACATTTTCGTGTAAATGACATAACTCTATTCTTCATGGCTGAATCAATATTTTTCTTACTCATTGATCTGACATCTAAACTGATTACATATTTTGGCTGTTGTGAACAGTGCTGGAGTAAGAGTAGACATGTCAGTATATGTGGTGTGTTGACTTAGAGTCCTTCAGTCATATGCTTAGGATCATATTGTAATTCTGATTTTGGTATTTGGGGGAATCTCCATACTGATTTCCATGGTAGCTGGAATAATGTACATTCCTGCCAGCATTTGGAATGTTCCTTTCCCCCCCCAGACCCCTTCCAGTGTTTGTTGCTTGTTTTCTTGGAAGTCACTGTGACAGGAACGAGACAGAATCTCAGTGTATGTTTGATTTGCGTTTCACTGATAGCTAAGGATATTGATTTTTCATGTATTTCTTGGCAATTTGTCAAAGCAGTCCTGAGAAGAATGCAATGCTGGAAGTGCCCAAATGCCTTATTTTAAATTATACTACATATCCATAGTACCAAAATAGCATGGTACCAGCATCAAAAAAAAATTTTAGAACAGACCAATGGACTAGAATAGTGGAAAAAGAACACACACACATACACACACACACACACACACAGAGAGAGAGAGAGAGAGAGAGAAAGAGAGAGAGAGAGAGAGAGAGAGAGAGTTACAATCAGTAGAGTTTTTACAAAGGTACCTCAAATATTTAACCTTGATTCAAATCAGCAAGTTCCACACAGCTTTGTCTTTCTAGGTCTCTGGCTCAGGGTTCTACCATAGAAGTATATAGAATCCTAAATCCTACTTTGAATGTGTTCAAATTACAGTCTGACCCCCTGTATTTATCCTTTGGTATCTGTCTGTCCTTCCTTATCTCTGAGGAAAGAGATGATCTCGCTCATTCTGACCAGCATCTTTGCCAGGCCTCTTCAAGCTTGGAGAACATCACTTGCTTTTTTTTCTCTGCTCACCTCTCCAGTGTCCCCCGTTTTTCCTTTCACAGCCAGATTTAGAATGAGCCATTTCCTTCCATTTGACTTCTGTTCTCACAATCTCTGAGGCAAACTCTTACTTTCCTAATGACTTTGGGAATACCTTCTCAATTCCGTGATCTTACCGGCATTTTCCCTTGACACTTTAAAAGCAATGTGCTCTGTTTTCCACATTTTGCTACAATCCTCTCCCCTAGTTTCCCAGCATTATTTTCCCATCTTCCCCCTGTCTCTCCAGATTATCTCATTTCCTTTGCTTCTTTGTCTCTTCATTCACTGACTTTTCCTCTACACAAATCTCTAGTGAGCACGGTTGTGTCCTTGATTAACTCTTATTGTTCCGGCTGTGCTGATGAAATGAATCCTCCTCTCTGGGAAGTTCCTCTGAGATGAGTGTCGCTAATTTCTTCCACTGTCTTTAGAATATTCCCTGAGACATTGTTTAGTAGATCAGAGAGTTGTTTATCAAAACAACACACACACACACACACACACACACACACACACCCCTTTTATTCACTATTTCTAATCACTTGTTCTTATTAGAAAATACGTTGTCTATACCACTGAATATCTTTCATCTCTGTGTAGATGGAGTGTAATCCTTTTAATCACCGATAAAGATTCTTTTCATTTTCAGTGCTTGGATTTTGTAAACAATACTGTGATAAGTATTCCTGAAACTAAGTTCTTATACACATTTACACTTTTATTAAAGTATAATTGCTGAGGGAAATGGGCATTCTTATAGTTTTTAGTGTAAATTGAAAAACTGCCCTTCAAAAATGTCAATTTGAAATTTCACTGTGCTGTATGAAAAGTTCTTATTTTCCTGGACTTCCTTAGCAGTAGCTACCATTTAAATTTTTTATGCAACTTAGAATATGAAGTTGTAAATTGAAGTTGAGCTTCTTCTTTTCTTTCTTCCTTTTTTTCTTTTTTTAAAATATATTTGTTGACCATTTTCAGTTTAATCTACTAGGGTACCTTTTTTTAAAACGCAATTGTATGCTTATTGTTTTTCTCATGAGGAGATGGAAAGAAGGGCACAAAGGAAGCAAGTGGATGAAGACTGGGTTGCAGTCCTTGTCTAACAGAGCATCAGGACACTGTAACACCCCTCATCAGGACACTGTAACACCCCTCATTAGGACACTGTAACACCCCTCATCTCTTAACGCAGGCAGAAATAAGGCCTTTTCATTAAGGACGCCCCCCATCCCTGCCTCCAGACAATACAGGTGAATAACAGTGTCTAATGTTTTGAGTTAGAATGCAGAGAATTCACAACGCATGTGTATAGCCTCACTCTCTCTTAGCTTCAAAGCACCCTCTAAAACGTGCATTTCAACGGGAGTTTTACAGCTGTCAGCTCATCGTCTCCTCTAGCTTCCACCACCAGAGTGAGATCCCCAGCCACACGCTCACTTTAGAACTGCACTCCATCTAAACAACTTGGATACACTGTGAAGTTCACCAAGCGGAGTTTGACTGGTATGGAAATGTGTTTGCCTTTGATGCTCGCAAAACATATTTGTTGGAAATTTGGGATCTGTCAAAAAGGGAGGCTTGGGGAAGACAGAGAGAAATTATCCCTGTGGAAACAAAAGTGAGTTGGAAACACTAAAGAAAATAGCCACCATTATCACTCAGGGTACTTACAGCACACCACCTCAGATATATTCAGCTTTGCATGGGGCTTCTTATTCTAATTGGAAGCTTAAATTCCACCCTCTCCTTCTCAGCTAGATTAGGGGGATGTCTTTAATCCTCTCACCTAGGGGTTGCCAAAAATGATCTGGGATTTGAAATATGACACAGCATATTGACAGAGCTGCAGAAGCAAAGCTGAAATAAATTTTTATTTTTAAAATCTGAGGTAATGACTTTTCCCTTTATGTGTAACTTCACTTGAGATTAAAAGGAAAAATTAAATCACATAAATGACCTGAGATGTTTGGCTCTGCTTCCATTTGGTCTTCCTGTACTTTTCAATTCAAATATTACAAGCCCAGAAAGTAAAGCCCTATTGTTTTGGTTACTGTTCTATTTCTCTGAAGAGATACTATGACCAAGGCAACTTACGAAAGGAATCATTTAGTTGGGGGCTTGCTTATAGTTTCAGAGGATTCATCCAGGGCCATCATGGCTGGAAGTATGATGGCAGGCAGCCAGGCAGATTTGGTGCTGGAGCAGTAGCTGAGAGCTTACACTTCATTCACAAGATGGGCCTGGTCTGAGCTTTTGAAACCTCTAAGCCCACCCCCAGTGACACACCTCCTCCAACAAGGCCACACCTCCTAATCCTTCCTAAACAGTCCACCAACCAGTGACCAAACATTCAAATATATGAGCCTACGGGGCCCTTTCTCATTTAAATTACCACCCCTATTGTGGTACTTTGAATGTAATTGGCCCCTATAATCTCACAGGGAGTGGCACTATTAGGAGGTGTGGCTTTGTTGGAGTGGGTGTGGCCTTGTTGGAGGAAGTGTGTCACTGTGGAGGTGGCCTTTGAGGTCTTTTGCTTAAGCTTCTCTCCGTGTCACAGTCAGTCAGCTTCCTGTTGTCTGCAAGGTGTAGCACTTTTAGCTCCAGCACCATGTCTGCCTGCACTCCCATGTTCCCCATCATGAGGATAATGGACTGAACCTCTGAAACTGTACGTGATCCCTCTCAATTAAGTGTTTTCCTTATAAGAGTTGCCATGTTCGTGGTGTCTTTTCACAGCATTAGAAACCTAACTAAGACACCTATGTTCCTATTTCTTCCTACAAATAAGGAAAGGGGTACCTCAAGGTATTAGATCAACTCGGGCTTCTTCTGCAACCATGTGGAGAAAGATAGACCAGAATCTTGACTCTTAAGTTTGTGTTCTAGTGCTTTAGGACATAGCTGGTTTCTTGCTGTAACATTCCAGGGAAGTTTCTCTCCTCTATAAGCTGGAGGCTGGAACATGAAGTGGGAATACACTTCCTGTGGTCCAGAGCAGGTTCCTCAGTAAGGGACTGTGGCTTTCTCTGCTCTCTCTTCCATTGTTATTATATTCTTCCCAGACCCATCAATCACTCCAGAGGACTTGACCTGAACCTCTTCAACCTATAAACTCACACTCTGAAGCTAGAATGACTTTTCTCTTTAAAAAAAATTATTTGATTGTCTCCAATTTTTAGTTGTAATGATGAAATCATTTTTAGCATTTTTAGATCATTCTTAGTGATTAATGTTGAATGATAACTTGATAGTTTATGGACACATTTCTAAAGAGTCTGTAACTAATTTTAATGCAAAGCTTATTTTTTGCTAATTTAATACTTGTATTTATTACATTATATATATATATATATTGGGTTAAAGATATTAGTATTCTATTTGAGCAAAAATACATATTCTTAATTCTCAGTTTCTGGAATAAAGTTGGACTTTGACAACACACAATTACATTTTTCAAATTGTCTGAGCATCCTCCAAGTATATTTACTGCATTCAATGCAAAAAAATAAAAATAAACTCAAAGCTTAATGAAAATCCAATTCAGTTCTGAGACCAAGAACTGGGTCTGCAGCTCTCAGCCTGTTCTGGGTCACGAACTTCTGTATATTTACTCTGATAAAATAGTTCCTGCTTTAAAGGGTACTGCATAGTGAATGAAATAAGCTTCATTGAAGATGAAGGCCAGCAGGGCTCTGGAGCAAGCATCAAGAAAAGCAAGAGACATTTAAAGCAGCAGCTTTGGAATGAAGAAACAAATAACATTATCAATGATGGAGTCAGAATCCGACAGTAAGATACAAGAGACTGCTGATGTCCTCAGTAAATTGTGCCATTAAAAAGAGATACTCCTCTTTCCTTTTGGTAAAATAAATTTGCCAAAGTTATGTCTTTTTATAATATAATTTTTTATTGAGTCTTTGGGAATTTAGCATCGTGCACTCCAATCCCGTTCATTTCCCAGTCCCTCCATATCTCACCCCCATAGAATCCCACCAAAAGAAAAATTTTAAAATATTAATTAAAAACAAAATAAAACAAAAAACTCCTTCACTCCTCTACCTTTCCTGCCTCTCCAACATCTCTTTATTCTCCTTAGTGGCACTGGGAGCTGTAGGGTGTCACACAGTGTACGCTTTGGTCCACTCAGCTTTACTTGCAAACATCCATTGCAATGAGTTGCTGGTCTGGTTCAAAGCTTCTGGCTTCTGGTACACCATCAATACTCAACCCTCACTGAAACTCTTCTTGAATATCTGTGTTGCCCTGAGTCACACAGATCCTGGCTATGGCTCCACAGGACCAGTCCCTCCCCGAGCTCCAGTAGGTCATAGATGGGGTAGACTTTGGGGTGGGCCAACTCAAAGCTCTGGATGTGGGCCAGGGTGGTAGTTGATTTAGTTAGTCAAAGATGCTGGGATTGCCTTCCTCAGGTGAGGGGCAGAGTCAGCTCTCCCATGCCTATGGTGAGGGGTGATGCAACCCTGCCTGGACATTACCATGGCCCCAGGTGGCAAGTAGGCCACCCACATCAGTCTGTTCCAAATTCTCTTTATGAAACTGCGATTACTCTGATAGCAATATCAGACAAAGTTTCAACGAAAACAAAGAACATTATTGGACAGCCTCTCTAATGAACAAAAAATGCAAAAATTCTCATTAAAATATTTGTAAATTGAATTCAAGAACACATCAAAAAAAGATTATCCACTGTCATTAAATTATCTTCATCCCAGAGATGCAGAGATTACTCAACTTATGTAAATCAATAAATGTTTTCTACTACATAAATATTCTAAAAGAAGCCACACAATAATCTTATTTGATACAAAGTCCAACATCCTTTGGCAAAATCCAACATTCCTCAAGATAAAAGTCCCAAAGAATCTAGGGATACAGGAGACAAATCTCAGCATAATAAAGGCAGCATACAAAATGCCCACGGCCAGCCTCATGATAAATGAAATAGAAAAAAACGAACCCAAAGCATTTCCACTGAAATCAGTAACAAGACAAGATATTCTCTCCTTTCCTGCTCAATATAGTGCTTGAAATCTTAGCTACAGCATTCAACCAACTGAGAGAGATAAAAAGAACACAAATAGGAAGGAGGTCAAATTATCCTTATTTGCAGAAGATGTTTCTATACATGAAAACCCCTAAAGACTCTACCAGAAAACCCCTACAGTTGATAAATATATTTAGTAAAGGAGTGGGATACAAAATTAACACACAAAAGCAGTAGTCCTCCTATATACAAATGGCAAACACACCAAGAAAGACATCAGGGAAACAATACACAATGGCCTCAAAAAATAGCTTGAATTAAATCTAACCAAGGAAGTGAGAGATTTATAAAATGAAAACTCTGAGACACTGAAAAAGGAAATTGAAGAAGATATCAGAGAATGACAAGACCTCCTGTGTTCATGGATTGGTAGGATTAATATTTTGAAAATGGCCTTCCTGCCAGAAGCAATAGCTAAAATTCCTATTCAATTCTTCACAGAAACTGCAACAGTAATCCTAAATTTCATTTAGAAACACACAAAAAATAGGATAGCAAAAAATCCTGAATAATAAAAGAATGGTAAGAGGTATCATCATCACTGATTTCAAATTATGCTATAGAGCTACAGTAATAAAAACAGCATAATACTGACATAGAAAGCCATGTTGATCAATGGAATAGAATTGAGGGCCTGGAAATAAGCCAACACTCCTTCAGCCACCTGATGTTTGAAAAAGAGGCCAAGAGCGCACATTAGAGAAAAGAGAGCATCTTTAACAAATAGCGCCAGTCAAACTGGACAGCTACCTGCAGAACAATGAAACTAGAGCTTCATCTTTCCCTCTGCACAAACCTCAACTCCAAGGACCTTACATGGGACCCGATACCCTGAATCTGATAGAAGAAAAAACAATTAATATGTTTGAACTTACAGGCACAGGAAAGGACTCTCTGAACAGAACCCTGGTACCACAGGCTTTAAGACTGACAATTGACAAATGGGACCACATGAAGCTGAAATGTTCTGTACAGCTAATGGCATCATTGTTTGAGTAAAGAGGCAGCATACAGGCTGGGAAAAATCTTTACTAGCTACATATCTGATA
This sequence comes from Peromyscus nudipes, assembly GCA_902168325.1. Lineage (NCBI taxonomy): Eukaryota > Metazoa > Chordata > Mammalia > Rodentia > Cricetidae > Peromyscus > Peromyscus nudipes. The sequence continues at coordinate 46,371 of CABHPH010152740.1, forward strand.
GAGGGTTAGTCTCTGGAATAAACAAAGAATTAAAAAAAAAGAAAACAAACAACTCAATTAGAAAATGGGTCATGGATCTAAACAGAGAGTTCTAAAAAGATGGAATACAAATGGCTGAGAAATGTTGTTCTAAATGTTCAACCATTAGAGAACATGCAAATTAAGACTATTTCAAGATTTCATCTTTCCCCAGTCATAATGACCAAAATAAAAGAGACAATTGATAACAGATGCTGATGTAGATGTGGGGGAAAAGGAACACTTACTCACTGATGGTGGGATTGCAAACTGATACAAACCACTGTGGAAATAAGCATGGAGTTTTCTCCAAAAGCTGAAAGTAGATCTAGCACATGATCCAGCTAGCTACACCACTCTTTAGCATATACCCAATGGACTCTTCATGTTACTACTGATAATTGTTCATCCATGTTCACTGCTGCTCTATTCACAATAGTCAAGAAATGGAAACACCCTAAATGCTCATCACTGATGAATGGATAATGAAAATGTGGTACACTTATGCAATAAAAAATTTCCCAGCTGTTAAGAAAAATGAAATTATGAGATTCACAGTTAGACAGACCTAGAAACAATTGTTCTGAATGAGGCCACATAGATTCAGCAAAATTTTTTTCTCATTTCTTGGTGTAAGCTTTTAATTTTCAGATATGTATGCTTCATTTGAGATACCCACAGAGGTCAGGGATTTAGTAAGGAGCCATGGAGGGGAGCCTTTCAAGAGAGGGGAGATAGAGCACAGTGGTATAGAGAAAAATTGAACTACTATTGAATCTCCACATGTTAAGTTTAGGTAGAATATTCTGAACTGTAACATCCAAAAAGAGCTGTCACTGGGAAGAACTGCCTGAGGAAGATCTGGCACATGACACAGACACACATTGAACACCCCTTGCTTCAGAACCATGGGTAAATCTTACCTGTTAAATGCATTGTAAAGAAAATGGTTATGGAGACTTACACCAAAGTTTCAGAAAACAACTGAAGCCAAAATATTGTTTGGCAGGGTCACAATCCCTACAAGAAGGCCCTGAATGGTCATCGACTGAAGCTGTGAAGGGGAAGCCTCAACTGCAATGGAGACCCTAGGAAGTTTGGAGATGCCAGGATTGTGGATTCCACTAAGAAAAGATGAAAACGTGAAGCAGAGTCAGGCCAAGAGAGAGGCTGGGTGTGCATCAAGTAGCAGAGCTGAAAGCACTGGTGTCCAAATGATTCCACTGAAGTCCAGAGCCTGGGAAGAAGGGACCAGGATTTGTTGCTTTGATACTGGGTTTCAGTCTTGCTTTGGTCTGATCTTTCCTTGTTATGTCCCCATGCCTCCTTTTTGTAATGAGAATATTTATCCTGTGCCATTAGTATAAACAGGTAGCTTTTTTTTATTGACTTTTCATGGGTTTGTAGCTAAGAGAATACCTTGAATCTCAGAAGGGACTTGGGACTATGGACTTTGAAGTGGTGTTGGGACTGTTAAGACTTTTAGGACTCTGACATAGGAACTGAGGATATTTGCACTAGAAAATAACCATGAGTTTTAGAGGATCAAGGGTGCAATGGTATAGTTTAAAAGTGTTATTTTGGGTGTCAAGTTGACAAGGAGTGGAACCGTGATTGTTAATCTTTATTTTCAACTTGACTAGATAGGAATCGCCTAGGACACACCCCTCCAGGCATATCTGTAAAGGTGTTTACAGTGATGCTTAAGTGAAGGAAGGCACACCTGAGTGCTGGTAACACCATCCCATCAGCTCTAGTCTCAGACTAAGTGAAAAGGAGAGGAGGAAGCCAGATGACTACCACCAACACAACTCCTTGCTTCCTGATTGTGGTTGCTATGTGACCATTTGCATCATGTCTCTGCTACCACAGATAAGGCCACTCTCACCACTGTACCTTCCTTTTCATGTACCTGAAAGCTATGAGTCCAATTAAACCCTTCATCCCTTAAATTGCTTTAGGTATTTTGATCAAAGGAATGCTCTAAGTTA
>CABHPH010152741.1:0-12924 GCA_902168325.1 Peromyscus nudipes
ATCTATATTGTTTTCACCCCAATATATGACTCCCGTGTCTTTATTGGTAGACAGAATGACAAGAATTAGTTAAAACCTGCATATCGCCACCACAAAAGAACCGGGCTGAGGGATGGAAGCTCCTCCAGGTTATAGCCTGAGGGGCCAGCGGGGTGTTGACTATAGGCCATGGCGCCACAGGCAGTTAAAATATCAGTAGATTTGTGTGCAGCTGTTAAGCAAAAAGAAAACCAATGGTCCTATGTCAGTCAGTTTTGGGTAAAACATTTTGGTGTTTGACAAATCCTATTTTAAAGAAAATCATAAATGATAGATCTAAAATTCTTATAAAATATTGAAAATCTTTGTGTTTTCTTCCTTTCAAGTGTTATTTGTTGGGTTGTGTATATATGCTGGGAAATGTGTGTTCTATGGTATATTTCTTACAACTCACAGAAAATAATAATCTTTATATTTGAGAAAGAGAAAACTATGGTATCAGATAAACAGGGTAGGCTCTGAAGAGTAAAAATTTATGCTTCTTTTCTTCTTGTCACAGGTAAGCTTGTGTGATGTGCATGCTTCTACAAATGTTTGCATTGCTTGAGACGTGTATGTGGGTGTGTGGATGTCCAGGCCCAGCACTACTCAGGAATCTCCCTCGCTTCCTCATACCTTAGACTTTTAAGGCAGATTCTCTTCAGTCAAACCTAAAACTTGCTGATGTGGCTTGTTCTCTTAACCAGCTTGATTGTGGCATCTCTAAATGCCTTCCAGGACTGGATTAGAGTCAGGCTACCACACCTACCTAACATGAAGTTTGTTATGGGATCCTAACTATGGCCCTCTCCTTGCTCAACAAGTGATTTAACCACTGAACCATACCTCCAAGCCAGGTTGTTGAGTGTGAACTACTTTAGATTTTATGGGTTTTTTTTTTCCATCTTAAAATAATATTGGCTCTTGTCAATAGAAATTTCAATTAATCTTCTCATTACTCTTCTCTTCCTCGACATTTAGACCTGAATTTTAAAGTCAGCTATCAAAGGTAGATACAAGAGGCCACTAAGAAAATTTTTTTTTCTACAACCTAATATATTTCCTAGAGTGACATTGCTGTCCAAATGGGAGGGCCTGATTTGGTCCTTGAAACATTTCACCCCAAACATGGTGTATTAGTTACTGTTCTGCTTCTGAGATAAAATAGCATAAACAAAATCCTAAAGAAGAATTTGTTCGGGCTTCCAATTCCAGAGGGTTAAAGACGTCATGGCGGAAAGCCTGGCATAGTGATAGGAAGGAAACCTTCCGATCATATTTCATTTGCACACATGACACAGAGAGATCAAGCAGGAAGTGGGTCTTGGCTATATACTCTCAAGCCCTGACTCCAGTAACTAGCTTCATTCAGAAAGACTGCCTCCTAAAGATTCCATAACTTCCTCAAATAGTTCCACCCACCCGGGCTGGAGGCCAAGTGTGCAAATATGTGAGCTTATGGGGCCAGTTCTCATTCAAATGATTCTGCATTTCATGGGACGCTCTAAGTCATTATTGAGGGCTGTCAGGGACATAGGGAGGGGGCATTGCGGAAGGGGAACCGCCGGAGATTTTTGAGGTGGTTTAAAAGGGCCCAAGGACTCCTGTTTTAAAGGGAGATTTTTGCAGGAGGGCCAGTCCGGATCGTGCTAATGAGCTGCCCCTTTCTCTAGGGAAGCCTCCTCGGTGGGGTCTAGAGGGGAGTTAGAGGTAAAATTATTAACAGAGGGATAAAGATGGGCAGGAGCAGACTCCTGAGGATTCTTAGGTTTAAAGGTCATGAGCATCCCCTCCTCCATAGCGCGTAGGTCGTGATCCGAGGGACAGACCGAAGGCCGACGAGAAAACACTGGGGGGGTCTTAGGACAGGTAGAGGGGGAGTGGAAGGCTTCTTTTAAGATTTTTTCTCCTATATTAATAACCTCTTGTATGTCAGGGGAATGTTTATAGACTCTAATAATATCATTAAAAATCGAAAAAGGCTTTAAGGTCTTTTTTCTTTACCCTAGTTCCTTGTGTCTTGAGGGGCTCCTTTAGGCCAGAAATGAATAAATCTTGTGACGAAGTTGCCTGTCCCATGGCTCGTCACTTCCTTACCTGCGTCGTCTCCGCTCTCCTCCAGATCGCGTCCTGAACCGGGGGATTTCAGGAGGATCCACCAACTTCACCAAGGCCTTGGTCTTCCTCCGGGAGACGACGTTCCAAATCCTCAAAAGGTGGTCTCATCCACGTTGGGCGCCAGTTGCCCCGTCCAGCAGGGCTTCAACGGGTTCTCGACCACCCTAAGGACGGAATGATTAGGGACAGGAGACACAAAGGAAATACACCAAGTCAAGATTTCTGATCAAGGTGCCACTTTATTTTTCTCCAGGAGGGTTTATGTAGTTCCTGCAGGGTGGGGGGAGCAAGAGGCTGTTATCTGCATAAGGTGGGGCAAGCTAGCAGGATGTTTACAGGGTGACAAGATCAAGGGCTCTATTCAATGTTGCTAGGCAGCCTGACTGTAAGATGATCTATTTCCCTGTCTTATGGGGGTCTGTATTTTTCCACTAACTAGAGGTTCTGTCCTTGTCCCTGACAGAGGGCAAAATAGAAAAGTTATCTGAAATACCTAAAAGAACATTAGTGAAACAGCCAAGCAATCTCCACTGGAACTTAGGACCTTGAATGCACACTCCAATAAAATAAAATGTTCTGGTGGTAAAAACAGAAGAATCACAAAATTTACAGATGTGAGGAGTCTCACTGGATGCCCTATGCATGACAAACTCACTGGGTATAAGTTGTTCTGCCAAAGATTCTACAAAATTCATTCATTTAGTTTCTGACGATAACTTCACTGTTAGGGTACTTGTCTAGCACACACAGGGGCCTGGGTTCAATCTCAAGCACTACATAAAACCAGGTGTCACACTATTATTAAGGAGATTTGAACAAACATCTATTTATTCAAAATAGGGAATGAATGGCAGATGAAGTTGGATAATACTAGACTTGAACTTGGTTAGCCAATGTGCTTTACTAAGATTATTTACAGCAAAACAGGTGAGAAGTTACCTACAGGAGCAGAAATGACTCAAAAATAGCTTAATCACCAAAAACCCACCCCAGCATGGTTAACAGCTCAGGTAAACTGGATTCCCAGAGCACAATGAGAAAACTACAAGAAGCTCAACAGGTTGAAGACTGTCCTTTCTAGGTTGTTCAGCTGATCTGGGTTTCTTCCAGGCCGGTTGGCTGGTCCTGTGTTCTTCCCCAAAGCTCAGCTTTGTTACAGAGTATCTCTTAAAAGGACAGTTCCTACTGATAACATATGTTTGTGGACAGTGGGACCTAGCAAATCTGGTCAGTTTCAGGGACTTCCTGAAACCTTTGAATTATTTACTTTCTGAATTTAAGGAACTTCCCTGTAGGATGGAAAGTTTTGCCTCCTCTTAGAACATCCCTATTTCTTAAGGAGCTTCCTTCTAAAACTGAGGAGTTCTCTCTTGGAGGAAATGCTATACAACAGAAGCATGTATCTATAATCCCAACACTCAGGAAGTAAACACAAGGGAATCAGAAATTCAAGGGTATCCTCAACTTCATAGTGAGTTTAAGTTTAAGGATAGTCTGGGGAAAGTGTCTCACTTTTTTCTCTCTTGTAAACCTGTGACTTATAACAACCAAGAGATCATTGCTCTTGTTTCATAGATAAAGATCTCAACAAATAAGCCCATTGTCTAAAGAAACAACAAGTAAATACACATTTCTTCAACCCTACAGAATCTGAATCTAAATGCATGCCTGCCCAACATCTTCATTATAATTTTCTACTACTTGAGATTTGGTAAAATAGCTACCACACTTCCCAAAGATAGAATCATTGGGAATATTTATTTCTATTGACAAATAATGATGATTTTCTAAATAATTCTATGAGGAAACACCCAGAGAAATGTCTATATTTGATTCTTGGTATCAGGAATAACTTATATCAGTGTTACCAATAGACTTCCTTTTTGATGTTATTTTCTTGTTATTTTCAATCCCTTGGAAAATATGTTTTATAATTTACTGATTATTGTAATTTAAGATCTTAAATTTAGCCGGGCAGTGGTGGTACACACCTCTAATCCCAGCACTCAGGAGGCAGAGCCAGGTGGATCTCTGAGTACAAGGCCAGCCTGGTCTACAGAGCGAGATCCAGGATAGGCACCAAAACTACACAGAGAAACCCTGCCTCAAAAAAATAAAACAAAAAAATCTTAAATTTAAGATAAAAGATGTAGCTAAGTGCCAATTCAATCTAATCAGTTTTATTAAATAAAAATAATTTTATAGCCTTTGGAGAAAAATTGTGGTTGAGAAATTCCACATATTATTAAAGAAAATAAATTAAAAGTCAAGATAAAAAAATCTAGTAAAAATGGCCAAGGAAAATTATATAGTTAGCAAGAACATTTTAACACTAGAAATAATGGTAAATGTCAATGTAAAAAGAGTCCAATAATTTTAAGAGGCTTATAAGACTGTATTCTTCTTATGCCTACTCTGAGAACATTGCTAAATTAGATGCCAGGCTCTTTCTTCTTGCTTTCTCTACTCCTTTACCAAAGCACATTTTTAAAAATTCATTATAAATATTACTTCCAAGGTAATAGCACAATAGTAGTCCGACTCACTAAAGATGGCTTTGTTTTTTATGAAACGCCCTTCAGTGCTTCAGTCACATAATTAAAAGGGGTGGGAAGCAGCCCAGCTAAACGAGGGGTTCAAAACAATACCCAGCAAGGTACGTGCAGAACCTATTACCGTCTCCTAAAACAACAGAATATTGTGCAGGTAGAGCAGAAAGAGCCAAGTCCTGGCTGTCCTGCCTCTTGACAGAGGAAATAAATCACCCTACACACTGGAGGATACCTTTCCAGACTGCACGCTGGGAACTTCATTACACATATTACCATGCATACCGCTGCTGATTGGACATAGAAACACATCCACAACCCAGTTCTGGGATTGTCTTATCGGGGAGATAGCCATTTTTTTCCAAAGACAAATCCAAGCTTGAAAAGGACAAAGAAAATTGTCTTGGATGCCCAAAAGTCCTTAACCACTAGCAAAACAGGCTCTTTATTTGTAATTTATCTCACCTGCCTTAACTCTTTCTCTTGACGTAGAAAGTATAGTTATCACACGATCTCATTTGATTCAAATGTGATTGTGATATGACGTATGCCTTCTTGCTACTGGTCTCACTTCATTGAAAGAGGGTATTTCCCATAGAAGAATTTTCAGTTCCTTCTTCCTTCTAATTGGTAATCTTTTAGTTCATTCATAAAAGACAAATTTTATTTACTTGGTTTTGGTGATATTCTATGAATGTCTCATTGGGTTTGATCTAATTTGGACCCAGTGTTCTAATGAAAGAAAATGGCAAAGCAACACTTAGCATCTTCGGGCTGGAAGCACAGTGTCAGTTCTGAAGGGAGCAACATACAATTAATGAACTAAAGGAGATCAAATTAATGAACATAACTATTAACAAGCTTCCTGGTGTTTGAGAACACTAACGTAGTTTTACATGTAGAGCCTTCATATTTTAGTCTTTTCTAGGGGAATATCATGTGGTAAATATTTTTGGAACTCTTGTTTTGATTAAAGAATACTGTCCATTAAAAAGCTCAAGTAATCTCCTCGTGACACTCCAAAGAAATACAAAATTGGGAAAAGCAGGTACTTCTTTGAACGCCAAGTGAAATAAAATTTATGAAGAAAATAAAACACCTGTAGTTTCTATGATCAAAGCTGCCAGTACTCAGAAACAAAGGTCCCTTTTCATACCATTTGATGGTTTGTAAACATTGCTTGTGGGAAAATAATTTATATTCAGTGTACTGCTGCTTTTTGACTAGCTTGATTTGTCATTATTTTATATAAAAATATTTTCACATTAAGTGTGTGTGTGTGTGTGTGTGTGTGTGTGTGTGTGTGTGTGTGTGTGTTGGAGGAGGGACACATGTTTCATGGCTGACCATTCTGCAGGAGTTGGCTCTGACCTTCCACCACCGTGTGCTCTGAGCATTAGACCCAGGGCTTTGAACTTGGCAATGACAGCCTTTACCCACTAAGCCATCTCATTGGCACATAAAATGCCGTTTTGATCTAGGTTTTTTAATTTTTAGAGGGGGGTTCCCATTTCAAATATAATGCAACTTTGATTCCTGTCATAGAACCCCTCGTCTAATAAATGCTCCCAAATCTGTGAAAACGCAACCCCAAATGATATCATCATTGTGGCAGCTGCCACGCGATGCATGTATGCAGTCAAAGTTTTCAAATTTGGAGTATAAAAGCGGATTGGTACTTTACTAAATATGAACATTATATAGATTCTGTTGATTGGCAGTTGAAGTCTGAATTTATTGATTTTGGCTTTCACTTTGATTTTGTGAGTGTGTATGCATTCTTAATTCCCAGAAACCATGGAGAAAAAAACCCCACAATTTAATACAAACTTTTCCCTCAAAATATTATAGTTTTCTCAAAATATTAGGGTTTCTTGTGTCTCATTCTGTGATGTTAAAATGTTAGGAAGAAAGCAGCTTCCAACAAATTTAGTAATAGAGAAAAAAGGAGTAGGAGACATTGAACATTTAAAAATTTGCCCACCATCAATAAATTACAAGTACTTTGTCCTATACTTTGAAAAATCAGTATTACTTTTTTATTTTATAAATAAACAAATTCTAGTATATAAATTAGTGTTATGAATCATAGTTTCATAACCTCAGTATGTGTGAAATGCTTAAAATATTACATAATACTTGAGCAGGTTGTAGTACATGCCTGTAATTCCCAAACTTAGGAGGAGGAGGCAGGAAGATCAGTCCAGGTTGTTCTTAGGTAGATGGTCAATATTCATGGCATGTAAGAAACCTTGTGAATAAACAGTATTTAGGTAAAACACCTAAACTCAAGTTCAAAGGCTTTTTCCATAGTTGGCCTGCCCTACTTGGCTGTATCTGCTTATATTCACCAGTGTCTTGTTATAACTAACTGAACTAGTTGGCCAGGCATGCCAACTTATGCTTGAAAATAGAATATATAATTTGTTTATTCAGAGCTTTCTTGTATTACTAAAATATAGATTTAAATTTATTTTAGAGAACGTGATAATATTATTCTTTGTCCATTGTCATCTGGCAATTAGTTAATTTCATCTATCTGGGTTTTCAGAGGCAGCTAGCACAATTCTTAAAGGTATGCAGATATTACCAGCAGTGGTAAACACAGTGCACTTTTCAGAGGACCTCCAAAATATCAGCTGCTCCTAGACTCTTCTCTGAATGCTAAATGGCTCCATCTTCATAGTTGGGACAAATTACATTACTTAATTTTTTTAAGTTATAATAACAGAAGATCCTGACTGGGAAACTTAAATAAGATAAATGTATTTGTTTGTCATATAGGGCCAGAAGTCCAAGATGGTTACCAGCATGACAAGGTATCTGTCAGCATCATTGTCCTGGTTTTCAGATGGCCATCTCTTAGGCAGCTCATGTGTTGGAGAAAGAGTACTCTCTTTTGTTTTTCTTATGCGAGTACGATGCCAGCATGTTGCCCCATACCTATGAACTCACCTATGTCTACGCACCTTCTGAAGACACTTTCTCTAAATATGATCACAGAGGCAGTCATTAGAAGTTAACCTATGAAGACTATGGGAGATACAGCTCTTAGCTGTAACAACATTCTGTTTGGAATTAAATTCATGTCTATTGATTCTTCATAAGAGAAATTAAGATATATTCAGTCTTTCTCAGTGGAAACTATAGAGAATAGCCTAGGTGTTTTCAAATGAATTACTAACTCAAGAACCTAAAGTGTGCAAAAGATACTAAATTTAAGAAATGTATCATAAATTTTGTCCTTGAAGACCAGTCCTGAAATTGCCTAGTGAAAATTCTACTGGTAGAAACTACTGAATCATATTCACTGGCTATCAAAATAAGCATAGTGCACAAACATGCAGTAACCCTGTTCTGAGGATTATGGAATAGGAAAACCACTGATAGCTACCATTAGCGGTTGTAAGACAACATTTGGCTCTCACCAGACCTTTTTAAAGCTATTTCTGACAAATATTTCTCCCATCTATACTGTTATTTATTCAATAGTGTTGACTGAAAAGATATATTCAATAATAACCAGTGAACTGAAGTGTTGATTTCAGGGAACTGCCTTCTGAAAGTTCTGACTAGGTAGACTTATTTTAGCAAGTAAATATCATTAAGGAGGCTATAATGCCAATACCTAGCTGTGAATTCTTTCTTGATGGAAACATCAGTTTTTTTCCCAAGTATATTACTTGGTAAATCATTCAATATTTTTCAAGGCTCCTTTTATTCCAATTTTGATCTAGGTGATCAAAAATGCCTTAGTATAGATGATTTACCCTTTGTACTTTAGAAAAGAATCTTGGAAAGAATCATAGTTCACCTGTGTTGCCCTGTTTAATACAAGGACAGATAAGCAACCCTTAGGCAGTTTAGATTTTCACAGAACAACTAAAGCAAAGCAATAAAGTGTCTCTTCTGACTTGGGACCCAAGGAAGAGTTAATGAAATACGTGCTATTTCAGGTAATTAACAAGTGTTATTAGTTACCAATCATCAAATGGAATCTAAGCAGAGGCTGTTACAGAACAAGACTGAAAATCAGGAAGGTATCAGTATCTTCAGGAAATCCTGAGCACTTCTGATGACATATCACATCAATAGGGTACTATCTAAGAGTTGAATGAGAATAACCTGGAGAGGTTGTTACAGAATAGACAAAACATTGAACCAAGACCAATATTTGGCACTGGGGACAGATACATAATATGAAGCCAGTAGATGAATCTGGCAGTTATGCAGAATATTTGGGGGTGGGGAGACCGAAGGTCGAGAGCTTACTGCTATGATTCAGAAAAGATGCAGCAGGGACCTCCTTAGAGTGATGCCCACTGTAGCAACACTAATAATACCTAAAAGAAAACAGGAACCACATGTGCAAATCTTCCACAACAGAACAGTGTTTGCATGCTCTCCTGCAGTAACATTTATAAGCAACTCTTTGAAAAAAATGTGTGTGATATCTTCATCCTCATTTTACAAACAAGGAACTAACTGAAGATTATATGACAGAATCAAAGTTGATACACATCACTCGCTTCTTCTAATTCTTAGCTTTTAGATATCATCCTATACTACCCTATACAGAAAGACACAGAAATAGCTCGTGTAGACAACCATAGTTCACAGGGAGGTGACGAATGACTTGCTGGGTGTAAGAACTATGGGTGGAATCTAGGACTGTACTCAGCATGTGAGCATAAGCATGTTAACTGGTAGTTTTTGTTTGTTTGTTTGTTTGTTTGTTTTTATTTAGTTGTTTTGTTTTAATGGGACAGTTGGGGAAAGGAATAATTCAGGGAACATCCCGGAAGTGGCATAAAAAGGACAGAGACTGCAGAACACAGGATACTATGGGGAAAGAAAGGAGGGAGCTACAATGTGGAGGGTCATCACAAAAGGAAAGGGAGGGATAGTGTGGTGGTTTGAAAGAAAATAATATAAATAAATAAATAAATAATAAATAAATAAATAATAAATAAATAATAGTGCCACAAAGGGAGTGGCACTATTAAGAGGTGTGGCCTTATTGGAATAGGTGTAGCTTTGTTGGGAGAAGTGTATAACTGTGGGGGTGGGCTTAGAGGTCTCCCATGCTCAAGCTACACCCAGTGAGAGAGACCATTTCCTGCTGCCTGTGAGTCAGGAAGTAAGAACTCTCAGCTCCTCCTCTAGCACCTTGTCTGCCTGCATGCTGCCATGCTTCCCACCATGATGATAAAGGACTAAACTTCTAAACTGTAAGCAAGCCATCATGATTAAATGTTTTCCTTTATAAGAGTTGCCATGGTCATGCGTCTTTTCACATGGCAATAAAAAACCTAAGTAAGACAGATATGTGATACCAAGGATATTTGACAAATCCTCAAGTAATCAAATTGTTTTACATTTACCTATAATTATGCACAATATAAGCACATTATATATATATATATATACATATATATTATACAATGTACATGTTAAATGATTAAATGAAGTTATGCCACTTAAGCTGACAATACTCTCAACAAGATTCATAAAAAAAAATAGTTACAGACTTGAGAAAGTTGCACTTAAGTTGTTGGTAATATCTAATATTTATCTTTTTGATCACAGGTAAGTGTGGATCTCACCCCACATCAAAAAGTTTCTCTTCACAGCACATTACAGAAATATCACAGCAAGTTACAGATCATTAAAGAAAAACACATCTGGACACAGTGCAGGCATCGATATATTGATTGTGGAGAGCCTGGACCCGAAAGACATATCTACAGCATAACCCCTGAAGCCAAGGCTCAGAGAGCATTCCAGAAGAGTGGGTGGAAAGAGTGTAAGAGCCAGAGGACCAAGAAGTCTGCTGGTGAGGTTGTGTCTCCTAGAAATGACAGGGAAACTACGTTCCTGATAGCTTAACAATATGGCTGCCTAAACAAGACCCGAAAAATGAAGAAATCTACAGACTTGATCACTTGGAAGGGCAAATTGCATTGGGATACACCTTGAGACAAAGAACTATAGACAACTAATGACTGCTGAGAAAGAGAATTAGCTTCTCCCACTGATGAGCACCCAAATGGCTATCCAAAAGAAAGTGGTCAGCCTGGAAGTCACATACACACAAGCCACACTAAAGGGACTACAAAGAGTCTATGTGTATATTTATGCATATGTATGTAATAATAACGATAATAATAATAATAATAACAATAAAGAAGCAATCGATTGAAGAAGTAGTGAGGTGGGGGACATGAGAGAGATTGAAAGGAGGAGGCATGGGAGGGGGTGGAAGGAAGAAAGGACAGGTGGCAAGTGATGTATTTATATTTTACTTCAATTAAAAATAAAATACATAAATTACAAGTAAAATTTATTGAAAATTCTGTTTAATTGGGAAGTAAATTGAGGTAACAGCTGTACTTCATATGACAGCTATCCAGACAGACTTTTGATAATAGATTCAAAGGTTGCTCAACATTTTAATGCTGTATATATCAACTATCTATCTAGGTAGGGAATTTAGTTTCTCTGCTTTGCTATGATAAGAAACATTCTTCTATTTTATCCTGTTGAAAGAGGAATAGTAAGTTTTGTTTCTTTATTTCATTCTCACTGATATTTGTAGCATTCTTTAAAATAGCAATTATGTTCTAGTTCTTTGCTTGCTCTAATTAATGTCTACTTCAGAGGAAGAATGCCTTAAGCTTTACTCATGGGTAAGGAGCAAATGAGTTACAAGCTGCCGATGATGGATCAGCCAGGGGACTAATCATTACGTGTATCTCAGTTATGTATAAGATAAATTTGTCTTCATATTATTTAATGAAGACCATGTTTGTTCCTTTGTCTCTTTTTCCATTCAAGCTGCTAAGTTCCTTCAGATGCCTTCTGAAAACTAGCTGAGAATAGAAATGAAAGGCAGATGTAAGAGCTGAGTTCAGCTTCAGGCTACTTTGGGGCTAACAAAATCTAACATTTCCAGTGTGTCAGGCAATGTTTTAGATGCTTTGCATATATTAATACCTCCATTTATTTTATATTTTAAGCAAATACTGTTATTGCTTGCTACTTTAACCCAATGGAAAAAGCAAAGCAGTGTGATAGTTGAATGAATCAGTGGTAGAGCCAAGTTTCAAATGAGTTACCATGAGCACCGAGTTCACAGCATCATATTGCCTCTCAGGCCTAATTCCACTGAATACCAGCAGCACACTTAATAAATATGAGATTAATTTACACAAACCAATAAAATTCAATATAAAATATAAAAGTTCATTCTTATTTGTTTTTTTAATTAATTAAGTTTCAAATAACATATTTTGACCATGTTCATCTCCCTTCCCCAAAAAATTGCTATAGAAGGAATAGTAAATATTCTTCTGAATTGTTTAACTTAGCACAATCCACTAGCATTTTTAGTACACTATCAAATTTTTTGAGATTTTGATAACTGAGTATATGATGGTTGTTAGTAGGATTTAGCACACAAATTTTCAGAATTGCAATACTTTACAATTTCTATACTACAGATTTAGTAGTTTAATTAGCATCAACTATTTTCCATAAAGAAGAATTTTTAAGTAAGTAATTTTTCTAAATTTTTTGATGTGGAAATTTAGAAAGTTTGACTGTCACTTGCTATGATTAATAAATCAAGCATTTTGTGGTATGGTCATCACATACTCTTTTTTTATAGCTTTGGAAAATCATGATTTCTGATAATCCAGTTGTTTACATTCTTCCTAGGTCTTTTTGCTTTGTGACAGCTTGACCAACCAGTAGACACCAGGAGAACATGCTTTAGAGATGCAGGTAGCATTTACAGAGTGGAGTGCCTCTCTTCCTCTGATGACAAACTTCTGCTGGGCACCCCAGGCGTCAACCCAGCATGCCTCTTTTGCCCAGGGAAGAATCTAGAGTAGCAGTTGGTAGAACTCAAAGATGGGCTCTCTTTTTTCTTCCTGAAAAAAAAGTGTTTTCTGTGTAGTCATGGCTCCAGCAAAACACATTTATTTCTTATTATTTCTATCATTTCCCTGGACTTTCATCTATCTGATATCTTCTTAACTTTGAGTACCTAAACATCAAAGAATTTTTCACAAGATAAAAAAGAACAAAGTTGATTCAAAACAAGCATATTTCCCATGAACCCAAACTATCTCTAATGTTAAGAACTAGTCACAAAGCCATCTGCCTTACCTTCCAGTGCCTATACTTCATACAACAAACCATATCCAACATGTCAGTGGATCAACAAATATGCAGC
>CABHPH010152741.1:17924-34249 GCA_902168325.1 Peromyscus nudipes
GTTTATGTCTGCCTGTATCTGACAGGCCACTATAGAAGGACCCATGCCAGGAACTCAAGGTAGGAACCTGGAAGCAGGCACTAAAGCAGAAAGCATGAAGGAGTCCTGCTTACTGGTTGCTTCCTCTCGTTTGCTCAGCCACCTTCCTGATCTATCTCAGGCCCCCTTGTTTAGGGACGCCAACACCCACGGTGAGCTGTGCCCTCCAACATAAATTAGCAAGTTAAAAAATTGCCTCATGACCACATCAACTCTCATGGAGGCAATTCCTCAGCTAAGGTTCTAGCTTTCCAAATATGTCTAAATTTGTGTCAAATTGACAAAAATTAACCAGCATTACAACTTATTAATCAATTCCTGTATTGTTATTAAATATAAAAGACAGTATCAAAAGAAAAGATACACTTACATCAGCTTTACTTCTTTGTTATTTTTTGTCCAAGGACTTAAGTATCTGAGTGTGCCAACTCTAAGAAATTGCATAAAACTTCCTAAGTCTCACTCATACTCTTACCAAATAAATGTTGTCTATCTCTCTTTCCATTATTTTTTCCTTTGTCTTTTATGTTGATATTAATGAATACATGCAGAGTGAAGATACTGATGTCTTAGCTCAGGTTGTCATAGACTTGATGGCTTAAATAAAGATACCCATTTCCCACTCTGCTGAAGGCTCAAAGACTGAAATCAGGGTACCATTATGGTCTGTACTGAATGAATGCAGCCTCCTGGTTTATACTAGATAATACTTTGGTCTGCCAACAACAGAAGACACAAAGACCAAGCACTCTCTCTTTTGTTGTCTTATAAGGGTTTGATTTACGTTCTGGAGAATTACATTCTTCTGACTATATTAACTTTTCAAAGTCCCACCTTCTAGCCCCATCAATCACATTGGCTGCTAGGATTTCAGTGTGTTAGAGAAGCAAACACTCATTCTGTAATAGTTAGCAAGAGGAAATCATTATACGCCATGGTTAAAAGCTGAGATGAACTCCCCTAACCCCAGCATCTCAGAATGTGACTGTATTTGGAAATATTTCAAAATGGACAAAGGCTCAAAAGAAACTTACTGATAATCTGATATTGGACAAAGTGAGAAAAGAACATTTCTATTATGTAAGCCACTCAATATGTGCTATTTTATTAAGGAAGCCCAGACTCCTCACTATCAAATCCTCCTTATTTAGAACAAACTTTAAATGATTGTTGTAGTCTTAGTGTGAGTGCATTACCTGGTTATACTGTTAACCAGTTATTCATGCAGTGTTTTAACACTGTAATCCCTTGAAAATAAAAATATTTTCTGTGGTCCTTATGCTGGTGTCCAGGGAAAACATCAGTGCACTGGAATGATTCTGAATGTGCACCATCATCAGTAAAGTACCATTCAGTCCAAACACCTCAGATTTTCAATCCACTCTTCAATAAATGCTGACGGATCCTCAT
Source organism: Peromyscus nudipes (assembly GCA_902168325.1). Lineage (NCBI taxonomy): Eukaryota > Metazoa > Chordata > Mammalia > Rodentia > Cricetidae > Peromyscus > Peromyscus nudipes. Next base: position 19,374 of record CABHPH010152741.1, read on the forward strand.
TGTACACAGACAATCATCCCATGAGTTAGGGCAACAATTGTCAAAATCCTTTTAATATTGTTGTGAGAATACAGCAAAGGCAAACAAAATTGAGTGGGAATGCTCTTTTCTCCCCTTTGTTAATAACTATCTTCTTTGTTCCAAACTCTGTTTGCTCAGATTATTCATCCGAAAAGAAGAGAAATGGTTGGGGGGGGGGAACTGTTTTTGTTACTGTTTGAAAGGCAGATAGAAATGTGGGGAGTATCAATGCCAGCAAATTTCCCATTTGTTACATCGACTAACTTGAAAAGTAGCAGTTAGGTGGTTCACAGTAGTCTAAATCATCCTTATTTACGTCACCAACAAATCACGACTTCTTTTACATTGAAATTGCTCTTGATTCAGCATCCTACACCAGGGAAAGTCGGAGAGGCAGCGGAGAGATCGGCAAGCTCGTCATTGGTAACTGCTTCTCCTGTGGCTGTTAGCAAGTTCTGTAAAATCTTGTTTAAAACATGGCTATTAGGTACTTGATTCCTCGCACATTAAGGGATGTTTACTATGCATATTGATTATATTATTATTTTTTCCCCAACAAAATTTCAGGGACATTTTCTACGGCAGCTCATGCTCCTCGTTGCTGAGGTTGTCATGACTCATACTGCAGTCCTGTGCGAGGTGGTTCAACCTTTCCTGTGAGACAATAATTAGAGGCTGTTGTTACCAGCAACGTAAGCACGCAAATAGACAAACCAAACCTCTGACTCTGTGAAGTAGAAAAATGCCTTCATTTTATTCAGAGGAAGAAGCATGAGACTAATATGAGTTGTGATATTCTATTTAGTTCATGCTGTGGGCACCACAATATCACAGAAATGAATCACTGTTTATAATCTCTACTCCTGAAAAGGTATTTTTCTTTCATTCGCCTCTTATTATGAAAAATTCAGTCATGATATAACAGCACTGATTCAAGTTGCATCAAAATGTAAGGCCTTATATTATTTGAACAATAGACTATACATGAAGAAAGATGAATATATCTACTTCTTGGTGAATAATATCTGACTGATATGAGAATACCAGGGCACTAGTGTTAATGGGTCATCACACTGCATAAGCTCATTTTCATTTCTAAACAGTTACCTAGGCATGCTTTGCCTTTGTGTATCTATATAATTCTACATCTGAATATAAAAAGAAGCTGTGGAGAATTTGTAGGTACTAATTGTACCAAAATGTAGATGATACACTATATCATGTTGGATGTCACAATCATTTAAGGGCATCTGCAACATCTTCTGGGATAATACTACTCATTGATAAGAATAAGCAGCAAATCCCTATGTTCAAAGAAAAAAATGTTAGATAACTAGAACCCACTTGAATGAGGCAAACCTTTTACCTGAAAGCATGCTATAATTAAGTAGCTTAGCTGAGCGGTGGTGGCGCATGTCTTTAATCCCAGCACTCAGGAGGCAGAGGCAGGTGGATCTCTGTGAGTTCGAGGCCAGCCTGGTCTACAAAGCGAGTTCCAGGACAGGCTCCAAAGCTACACAGAGAAATTCTGTCTCAAAAAAACCAATAGTAATAATAATAATAATAATAATAATAATAATAATAATAATAATAATAAAGTAGCTTAATGTCTCCAAACTTACAACCTGGGAAAGAGGGGACCCTTTAGATCATATTCTGATTTTACTTCACCTGGTCTCCATTCTGCTTAAATGTTCCGATGAATTTGGGTAGGACTTAGTAAAAACTTTCATAAAATTCTAAGATCATGGAGACAACTTTGGGGGAAAATGGATTGACTGTACTCCAGCATCATTCTGCTGAGTCTGGTAGTTATCTTCTGCCTTGCTAGACCCGTATTAGAGCTCTCTCTCTCTCTCTCTCTCTCTCTCTCTCTCTCTCTCTCTCTCTCTCTCTCTCTCTCTGTCTCGTGTGTGTGTGTGTGTGTGTGTGTGTGTGTGCGCGCGCGCGCGCGCGCGCGCGCGCGCGCACATGCTTTTTAAAAGCCTGCAGTAAGGAAAGACAGACCAGTGGGGAAAGATACCTTTACTCCTACTATGCACAAAATCAAGCTTAGGGATTTGTGGAAATCAAACAACACTGCTTGTTCCTTGAAGTGGGCATCTTTACAGACAAGCACCCTTCCCCGGTCATTAGTGTCGATGCTTCAGATCTAGATCACGGTTGGCTTCAGATGCAAGAGAATGGAAGGGTGTTGTGAATAAAGCGTCTCCCTTCCTTTGCTTCTCTCTGATGTTCTTCATACCCTAACTTTACGGCTGAAGGTGTGTCCTGAATTTTAAACGACCCCTTTGGCAGAGCTACTTTGGATAAACATTTGATAACCAAAGGCAAAACGAAGTACAGATTTTAGAGCGTTGAAGATTTTAGAAAACGGATCATTCACCTGTGGTTTTATCTTTTTCCTTTCTCAGCTGTTTTCCTTCTATTGACGGTTTAGATAGGAATAGGATGTCAAAATTATACAAAGGACATTTAAATGAAACAATTTTAAAATTTAATCTGCAGAAACTTCTCACCTGCAAAAAGCTTGGAGTGTTTCCAGAAGACAATATAGATTGAAGATAAGTCTCTTCGGTTAAATTAAACTCAAATCAAAGACTGAAAAAACTTTGCCTGCCTACAGATAATAAGATGTAGTGAATATATCTATTTGCTGTTGTTGTTAGTGATGGGTCATGATCATTTTGTGAGACAGAAGTATCCAAACATGACTGTGGAGCTGGAAAAGAATGAACAAGTTAAGCTAGGTCACTTTGGTAGCTTGGAGTAAGTTTTGAACGGCTCCTAGTTTGTTTCAAGGCACTGTAGGATCTGGTCTAAAGACAGGACTTTTTGATTCCTATAAACAATGTTGTCAGTAGAAACCCTTCGCTGAGTCTTTAGATGACACAACACTTCTCTCCACTCTGTGTTTGGTTCAGTTTCCAAGATGCAAGGATTGTATGGACAGGAAAATCTCTGCCTTTTGCCACCTTTTAAGTATAGCTTAATACATACAGATGTGAATTTTCCAAGACAGCACCAGGGGAGAATCTAATGAGCTGCCATATAGTTGATAGGGTGTCTTCTCTGAATTAAGAAATAAATAAAAAATAGTATCCAGTTAGTGGCTTTCCTTGTTCTTATTACCATAAAACCAGAAGGAAAGGTTGTACGGTTTTAACCCAGGATGTATTTTTTAGTGAACGGCGTAGGAAACTGACTCGGACAAAGGGACTATTTACAAATGTTCCCATAGAGATGTCCACTTCTGAATCCCTTCCCTTTCTTCCTACTCCTTCAGATCTTCTACAATTTAATGTCTAGAGAGTTTTGCTATGGCTCCCTATGGGTTGTTTCTTATTTCTAGTTCTGCCGGATTATTGAGGAACTCTGCCACAGACTAAGAGACTATTTCTATCTATTCGTATCCTCCTTAAAGCCCTCCTGGTAAATAAAACATGCACATGTTCCCTGTGAAGATGTAGAGAGGTCACTAACCAAAAGTGGTACATGAAACAACATTTTTTAAACACTGTGCACTCAAAATGGAATCCAGCATCCAAATTTCTACACATTTTTCAGGAAAAAAGAAATCCCAACTATCTTTTTGGGCAACTCTACTACCAAAGAAAGTAGAGCTTCCATCAGGTACATTCCAGTTGCTGAGTATGACATTTTCTACACCCTGATGCCATTTCTAACTGTTCTTTAAGGACTGTTTTCTTTGTAGTTCTCTAAACATGAAGAGAATTGTTCTCTGTATGCTTTGATATCTGTGTGTACACAGGCCATTCTCATTAACTAAAATTTGGAGGATGCAACAAAATACTACCAGATCAATGACCTAAGGAAACTATCAAAGCTTTTAATTACCCCCTTTTCTCATTTATTCTTAAAAGATTATTCACAAACCATACCTCTTAATCATTGACTTGAATTCTTAATTTGAAATTTCCTTCAATTTCTCTTATCTAATTAAAAGAAATAATAGCAACTATCATCTCTTTAGCACTTGCTTTATCCTAGGGAGCTTTCAACACACACACAGACACACACACACAGACACACACACACACATAGACACACACACACACACACACTACAAGAGTCCTATTTGATAGATTTATATATTTTCATTTTATGAAAAGTTTATAAAGTTAAAGTTAGACCTTCAGAATCTTCCTACATCCATAATTTTTGTACTTTTTGACCATGAACGTGAAAATTCCCTCAGGCTTGACTAAATGATACCTTCGTGACTATAGGCACCTGACTTCCCTTAAAAACTTTTCAATTCTAATGCAAAATTTCCCATCCTCTTCCAAGTTCTATAAACTAAGAATTTGTTCCCCAGCAACACAGTCTGATATTTGTCTTTGAATGCTAACCAGATTAGATTGCACTGAAACTCAGCCTGTAGAGTGCATTTACTACAGCATTCTACAAGAAGATTTGACGATAAAATCGTCTTAATTCTTTCTGGAAAAAAAAAAGAATAGAAAGCTACTCTGAAGTCCAACAAGTGGGAGGATTCGGCCACAGCTCTCCTGGACCCTCAGTCCCTCTAGGGACGCCTTCTTTACACTCAGCAGAGGTAGACACATTGCTTACTCTTTGCAGGCATGATAGATGTACCCAGTGAACATCTTGCATTCTCAGGAGAATTCTTGGAATACACGACATTGTTAATAATAATAATGGATTTAAGAAACAAATGAATCCCCTGCCTCTTCCACATGAGAACAAAGCAGCCCTAATTATCTAGCGCTAGGAAGTCCTTGCCAGTGTGGATTTATGTTCCCTTCCAAACTAGAATATAGCATCACAATTGATTTTCTTTTTCCAATTCTAATTTTCCAGACTTATTAAAATGACTCTGAACCAAACTGCTTTGAAAGAAATAATATTGGCTTTCTCCCATTATTCCTCCTTTTCTCCCCTTGTCCCCTTTCTACTAAATCAAATTAATCTACTTTAAAAATAGAAAAGATAAGTGATTATATAATCTTCTAAGGGAGGCAGGAAGCCATGGGACACAGGCGCGGTGAAATGTTCACACATTGGCATATTTCTCCACTCTGCATGTAGATCCAAGTCTTCTGTGGCCCAGTTCTGTGGGGATCCAGACAAATGCAAGTCAGGAGGTTCTTCCCACTTCATAGGCACCTAGTGGTATAAAGCACCTTCTGAAGAAAAAAAAAAACTGTCTCTAGAAGCACAGGGAATATGCCACCATGCTGCTCTGAGCTCATGACATTCACAGCCTGGAGGTGACTTAATCTTGACACAGGGGAGGAAGAGAGAATTTGTACCAGCCAGTTAGTTTTTTTACCATCATTGTCTTTTTAAAAACTTTATTTAAGCCTCCCTATTCACACACACATACTCTAGAGAGAGAAAGAGAGGGGGGTGGGGGATACACAGACAAATCTCAAGGCTACAACCATAGAGTCCTATCAGGTAACAATGGTGCTTCACTCAGACAGAGACAGCATCTCCTCCGACTGCACTCCTAAGGCCGGCCTTCATGAGTACCTCCAGCCTAATAAACCAGAGTTCAGATTTTGCGAAAGTGGTGCAAGCTGAGGATGCTATTCTGTGTGAACAGAGTTATTTTAAGAAGCAACCAGAATTTGCATTTCCAAACTATTAGGAGACAAAACGAAGGGAAAAAATTTAAATGCATGTACATTTACACATGCTTTAAAATCTAATTTGGGGTCACAGCTGTAATTGGCCAAGCTTTGGATTGTATGTCATGCTGGAATAATGTCATGTTAGGGAATGTAAAGCATTCAGCATTACTTCATGCCTCGCTGCTCCCTAAGTGCGATGCTATTTCAATACAACACCTACCACTTTTAGCTCTTTATGCTTAAGTATGTCTTGCTGGATGAAATCAAGCTACAAATTGGATGCAGTTGGGTCCTCCCAGTTGATTCTTCCCCTACAGACTCCAAACCAACTGTTATCAAGGTCCAGTTCTATGAATTCAGAATTTAAATGATCATGATTGCTTGCACTGAAAAAATAAATAGAAAAATTTAGTTTGAGTCAGAGATAAAAAGCATATATTAAACACAAAAATAAAATTAACTCTTTTTTTTTTTTTACACAAGCTTTAGAAATGTTTCCAAGATAGAGCAAATGATACAATAGAAAACATAAACTACAAAAGCTGAGACATCGTGTATTATTGCTTAGGCAAAAACATGTCCCTCAAGTGACTCCATACTTCCTGAAAAAGTGTTCCTGTTCCCTCTCCTTGCATCTTTGAAGCTCAATTCATACTGCTGGCATTTCAATTTGTGGTTGCAACAAATACCCCTTTCTCAATATTTGGGTCACAGTGTCCTTCCCCCCGGCAGCTAAATGTGCATTTGGAAAGATGACTATGTTCATAAAAGCTGGCCATTCTGCCCTCAGAGGATTTATGCTTCTCTGAGTTGTGCAAAGGTGGTGGGATGGGTTACAGATTTACCGTGCTGCAGAGAGTTAAAACTGAACCCGGCCAGAAACGAATCCAAACTTCAAAGGCAATTATTACTGCTGTTTCAGAAGATGGTTAAATTAATTTTCAAAAATATATTCATTGTGAAGACAAAAATCTCAAGATAGTGGTATTTTGCCTGGCAATATAATTGGTGAGGCAACTCTCATAAAATGAACTGTGCAAAACAGAAGTCCTTGTTCCACAAACCTAATTCAATTAAGCTAAGTGAATGCTGTAGTTTTGGAAGAAAGAAAAAGTAACTTGAGAAATATATGGTACTCGCCATGGATAGATATTATAGCAACATATTCAAATTTACTATTGACCAATGTCATCATCAATAATTTAATTTTCCAATAGCTATATCAAAAAGAAAATATACTAAAAATAAAATATCAAAGAGATGTGTTTGGTTTCGTTTGAAAATGAAAGAGAAGATATTTTAATAATATACTTGACTAACATCATTCTGGTAAATGAGAACAGCATTGTGCAGAGATTGCCCTGTCCATGTCGTAGACTATGATTCTCTGATCCAGGTATTCATTATTGTAGGAAAATCAAATGATTCAGGCCAGGTGACTTATGGATGCTTCAACTGAATTAGCTTGGTCTCTTAGAATAAGAATTGTCATCAATACTGAACAAAAATAGTTCATTACCATCATCACCACCATTTTGAGCCACTGCAGAAGTAAAGATTGAAGGAATCATAGAGGTACAAATGTTTCCTAGGGCTGGACATGAGCAGTACAAGACACAATCCTCGCTGGGCCACATCCAGAAACAGCCATCCACGTTAGTACTTGGCATTAGGCAACAACCCACAGCAGGTCTTGTTATGTGGTTCTGAACCTGCTTACACACTATACCTGCCTAACTCATCTTTTCTTTTACCTTCCTTTCTATTTGCCCCTCTCCTTGGAAACTCACATGAGCATTTATTCCCAGTCATCTAGTGGCTTAGTGTAGGCCTGCCTTCCTTACCTTAAACACATCTATCACAGATACTGCTTGCTGAACCTTTAGGACACAGCCAGAAAACTCTACAACTAAGCAGAACAGTGAAAGTGGTTTGTTCACCCTGCTTCCTGAAGGAAAAATATCCCACAAAGAACCCAGAAAAAAAATATAATGTGAGAGAAAATTTATTCCAGTGTTTGTGTGTGTGTGTGTGTGTGTGTGAGAGAGAGAGAGAGAGAGAGAGAGAGAGACAGAGACAGAGACAGAGACAGAGAGACAGAGACAGAGAGAGAGACAGACAGACAGAGAGAGACAGAGACAGAGACAGAGAGACAGAGAGAGACAAAGAATTTATATAACAAAACTATTCCGGTCTGCCTATAGGATCTTCCTTCCTTATGGATCTTATATTTGCAAACTTATCTATTCGCTACACATTATTGTTAATCCTCAGTCATACTAACAACATGTTTGTGGTCATCTGGAAACATGTGCAGATACATTATTGTTAATTCTCTCGTCATACAGCACATCCATGATCATCTGGAAACGTGCAGATGGGTGAACGGTTGAGCCTCCTGATGTCCGTGATACCCACAGAAGTTGAACAAGGCTGTACTTTCCCCTTACATCAGCTGTACTATCACAAACAAGTATCCCTTGTAGTCCTCCCCCTCCTCCTTTTCCTCCCCCTCCTCCTTTTCCTCCCCCTCCTCCTTTTCCTCATCCTCCTCATTTTGGATAGAGGTTCACTCTGTGTCTCTGTCTGGCTTGTAACTCACTCTGTAGGTGGAGCTAGTCCCGAACCCCTAGAGATCCACCTCCCTGCGCTCCCCATTGCTGACACGGAGGCTGTGCAGCACTGCACCTGCCTCCTTTTTAGAGCCTTTGACAGCACAGTTTCCTCTGCCTGTGCTTCTTGTTGATTTCCCTGTATAAAACTGTCTCAAGTGTGGTGTGGACGTGTGTCTGCTGTTCATCAGGACAGGAAAGCTGGGACACCCTTCATGTAGATAAGCTCTGATCAAGTGGGAAACAGTGCTATTGGTCTGAGTGCAATGTTAGTAAACACCAAGGTACACAACATGGTGTCTTTAAACAGAAACACATAAAATGAGGCTCTGTATTGATCAGGTGATGAAAATGTGACCAGAGGCTTTTAAGAACTCAGTCTTGTATTTCTTCCTAGAGAAATGGCCCACATTCTCTTAATCAGTGTTTGGTGACTGTGTAGAGCATGGCAAGACCTGATATGTCAGCTGTCTGTCTGTCTGTGTGTTGTCTATTTGCTATTGATGTGACACAGAACATGTTACAGGAAGAAGAAATAGCTACCAATAAATAACCCATAATTGACCATGTTAAAATATAATGTAAATATCAGTAAATGACAAAACCCCACAATAACTATGAATTGTGATTTCTAAACATAATATGAAAATCAAATGGTTATTTAAAACATCTGAAAACTAATGGTCACATATTTTGTAATATGCTTATTTAGCTATTTTGAATATAAAGGAAATCATACAAGAAATATAAATATAGTTAATATACATATATAAACTCTATGTAATAAATAATAGCAATGACATGCTTAATTTTGTGACATATAACCCAAGTAAAAGGAACATAGATTTAAAATTATGGTTTTAAAAATTATACACTTAAAATTTAAGGCATAGAATAGAAATTAGTAAATACATCAAGAAAAAACTCCTAGGAATATAAATATGGTCTCAGTATATAAAGAAGAATTTAATTTTCTTGAATAAGACAAGCTGACAGAAGAAAAGATCAGTTCTCCCAAATAAATGTACAAATTCAATACAGTTCAACATTTATTTTCAGTTGGATGTTTTAATAAATGTACTTAAAACTTACATAGGTAATAAAAGCATGTAAATGCCATTACATCATTTCAAGAGAATAATGAATGAAGACTTTTTCAACAAGATAGGATGATAAACTGCCTGGTCATCACAACAAAAGTTATAGATTAGCACAAGGACCAACAAGTGAATCAATGCATCAGAAGAGAGCACTCGTGGGCAAGTTAATACACTCTTGAGGACTCAATACATGATTTAATTCAGCACAAAGGGCATAGATAGTATGGTATCAAACTGTGGGGGTGCGGAAGTGGCTCATTTTGTGGAACAAAACACAGCCTACTGTCAACCTGCACTCACAGTTAGTAGAAAATGTGTAGAAAAAAATGGGGCTAGAGAGATAGGTCAGCAGTTAAAGCATTTGCTGTTCTTTCAGGTGGCCCAAACTTCATCCTCAACACCCGTATCAGGTAATTCACTCTCCTGTAACTCCAGCAACAAGAGCTCTGATACTCCCTTCTGGACTCCAAAGGAACCTACACACATGTGTGCATATGACTTCCCACACATGCACACACAAATACACACAACTAAAAATAAAATTAACATTTTAAAGGTATTTGTAGGAAAATTAGCTGGTACTTTAATGGATGATGAAAAGTATTTTATAATATTGGAAACACAAATCTTGTCAAAAGAATTATAAATGAACAAGTAAATATACAAAAGAAATATTAAGGAAGGGTATTTGCAGTGTGTGAAACAGTAAAGATATGTAGAAAAGTATAGGAACTCATATGTGTGTCTGTACAGTTATTCATGCTGGATACACAACAATTTTTATTTGTCAACTTTAGCTCAATAAAGTATAAAAGTTTAAACAATGCAAAAACAATGAACAAAAACTTTATAAAAGAGAAAGTTAAGGAAAGTACTAACAAACAGTGATATGCTCAAAAATAATTAAAAAATGAAAATTAAAACAACAAAGTGATACCTTAGTTTTTAAAAGGAGAAATGCCAGAAACCATGAAGTCACAAAATGTTAGTGAAAATGCAGCCATATGCATGCAAATGTAAGCTATTGTCACTCCAATGAAAAACAGGATGTGATTTAGTTAAGTTTAGTGTATTTACATGCAATGATCCAGCAATTCCAAAATTATTAAAAGGTGTCTTGACATTTACTGCTTCATAACTTTGGAGGCAGTTACCATATCTTTATTTGTGAGAACATGTAGGGAGTTAAAATTAGGTAAACAGACACATCAAAGTTCTATATATTAATTAAGAACAACAGATTAAGTATGCCCATCCCTACATAGACCTTAAAAATAGAACCTCAGAAGAAAACAAGAGGAAAATACATACATACACACACATCATTCACAAAAATTAAAAATGAATATAAGGAAAATAACAGCACAAATTTGCATTCATCAATAATGAGAATAAGCAATGGGTCAATAGAGCTCACGTGACTCCCAAAGAACGGGCTAATATTCAAATACGTAGCTTTCAAACTTGCGCCAGAAACTGTGATATCAATACTGACCTCCATACCCAAAGACACAACATCTTTGTGTACCAAATAGTTTTTCTATGGAAATAATATCTTATTAAAGAAAACCTTGTTTTGTTTTTCACAGAAAACAGCAATGTTTTGCTTCCTGACAGCAATGTTCATTCCAGATTTGGGATTGGATCAATGGAGTTCATCTTGTATAGTTTGGTGGGGGAGGACTGCAAAATCTCTAGTATAGAGAACAGGGACATACATGGCAGCATTTTACCAGAAAACATGGATAGTCCATGTATCTCTATTCAATTACAACCATATGGGCTGGGCGGCGGCGGTGGCGCACGCCTTTAATCCCAGCACTCGGAGGCAGAGCCAGGCGGATCTCTGTGAGTTCGAGGCCGGCCTGGTCTATAGAGTGAGATCCAGGACAAGCACCAAAAACTACACAGAGAAACCCTGTCTCAAAAAACCAAAAAAAAAAAAAAAAAAAAGAAAGAAAAAAGAAAAAAATAAACTACCATATTAGAGAAAAGAAAGACATTACAAATGACTTCCAAGGGAAACAACAGAGACCTCCAAAACAGATGGGAAATTTCTACTACAGAGAATCCACATTGCTACAGAATAGGATTACTGCTTGTCATATTTTAGAGGACAATATAGACATTATTTAACCAATGTAGAAAGACACCCATCTTGTAAGGGAGTGAAGAGAATGGCCCAGTAATGTTCCCTGCCTCATTCAAATATGGCAAATCTAAGGGCTTTAAACAGAAAAAAAAAAAATCTGTTAAGCATTTTGTTTTCTTTTTCTCAATTTTGAACCAAGCAATGACTCTGGTGACTAAGTAAGTTATTCGGTTAAAAAGAAAAATACAAACACCCAGAAAATGACTCAAGGCTTCTAACTGTCTGTGGACCTACTGAGAATATTGGTGTGTCTTCCTCATTCATCCATCTTGACTGAATTTAGTAGAAGGCGCTTTGATGGCTCCAGGTATTTACTTGTCCATGAGTCTATTTTCATACCTATGATTAGCAGGTTTCCACAGCCATGATTATGGACCACAGGCATCTGTTTTTCTCCATTTGGTTGAGAAAAACAACCCTAATATGCAGAGGTGGAAACTCCCTATATCAACCTTATGATTCAAAACTCTGTAACAAAGTTGTTCCTGATCCTCATAGGATAAGTCCCCGGGTACCAACATCAATGAAGTTATTAGGGTCTGGCCTTCCTTGATGAAATGTCAGGACACAGTGCCTGAAATACTAACTTAAATTGATCGAAATAACAATATTCTGTGTTTTTCCTTCTTGTAACGTCCTTCTATGTTTTCTCTTTCCTTGATTAAATTTAAATGTACCTTTTTGTAGTAATATATTTGAAGGAGTACTTTTTTTTTTTTTTTTTTTTGGTTTTTCGAGACAGGGTTTCTCTGTGTAGCTTTGCACCTTTCCTGGAGCTCACTTGGTAGCCCAGGCTGGCCTTGAACTCACAGAGATCCGCCTGGCTCTGCCTCCCGAGTGCTGGGATTAAAGGTGTGCGCCACCACCGCCCGGCTGAAGGAGTACTTTTAACAAAAGCTGGCATGTCAATGGTTTTAATTTTTAATTGAAAATTCATAAAATATATTCTAATTAATCTTCCCCTCCCCCATCTCTTCCCAGATCCTCCATATCTTTCCACCCACTCAGTCCCATACTTTCTTTCTCTCTCTCTTTAGAAAATAAGCAGGAAAGTAAATAAATAAAACAAAAATAAAAACAATAATAAAAACAACAACAAAACACAAGAAACATATATACACATACACACAAACAGAACCAATAAAATCACAAATACAAAAAACAATAATATACAAGCAGTAAGATAAAAAAAATTCCCAAACAGATCAATATGAGACAAAAAAAAATAATCCCTACAAAAATACTAGAGTTCACTTTGCATTGGTCATCTACTACTGGATATGGGGCTTACCCTTAGGTGTGGTTTATATACTCAGTGAGACTCCATTGGACAGAACTAATTTTTCCTTTGCAAACAGTTGTCAAATGGATATAACTTCTTGGTTAGGGATGGAGTCATGTCCACTTCACTCTCCTTTCTCAGCACTGGGAGCATATCAGGCTTGATCAAAAATTTTTAATTTTAAGTTTAATTTTCTAAATAAAATGAGTTCTGAGTTACATATACATATACATAAACACTCTAGAAAATGTCACAGTCAGGATTTCTCAACACAGTAGTGTTGATATGAGAATTTAGTAAAAATATAACTCAAGACTAGAAACACACAGTAGAGTTATATACGGATGTGCTTGCTGTCTGGAGTGGAGCAGTACTATTACTATGTTTAGACCCCACTCAATATCTTCCAAACCTATACCGTGTGTTTTACCGAGATGGTCACAGAACCTTTTTAAGGATTATGAACAGGAAAAATAATGACATCAATAAACTAAGATTTGTAATAGCATTTGAATACATTGTTGAACTCAGAATTGTTTTAGGAGGAGGCCAGAACAGATGGCTAGGGGTCAGCAAACAACACACTTCTCTTCAAACCTGACTTACCACTTGTCATAATAAATAAGTACTGTTGAAATACAGCCATGCTTATTCATTTACACATTGTTGATGGCTACTTTGGTTCTATAAATTGGTTGGGTAGTTGTATCGGAAATCTCATGGCCCAAAACACCTGTATTATTTAACCTCTCAAACTTGTAAAAGGGTTTTTCTGACTCCTGTTTTCCTTGGGTCCTCTGAGGACTGGGGAAGCTGACTTTGAGATCCTTAGTGAATCATCAGGTCTTGACTATGCAAAAATATTGGTAAACAAAAGGTACAATACTTAGATGTAAAGAAAAAATGCTATAGCTTTGAAGAGAACTGTAGTGGTATTGTGTTCCCCAAAATATTGTGTACCTTAATAAACTTATCTGGGGTCAGAGACGGAACAGCCACAATATTAAACAGAGGTTAGGCAGTGGTAGCACACGCCTTTAATCCTAGCATTCCAGAGACAGAAATCCCTCTGGATCTCTGTGAGTTCAAGGCCACATTGGAAACGGCCAGGCTTGGTGACCCACACCTTTAATCCCAGGGAGTGGTGGTAGAAAGCAGAAAGGTATATAAAGCGTGAGGATCAGAAACTAGAAGCATTTGGCCTGGAGAAGCATTTGGCCTGGAGAAGCATTTGGCCTGGAGAAACATTTGGCCTGGTTAAGCGTTTAGGCTTTCAAGAAGCAGCAGTTCAGCTGAGGCCCATTCAGATATGAGGACACAGAGGCCTCCAGTCTGAGGAAGCAAGACCAGCTGAGGATCCGGTGAGGTGAGATAGCTGTGGCTTATTCTGTCTCTCTGACCTTCCAGTGTTCACCCCAATAACTGGCCTCAGGTTTGATTTTATTAATAAGAACTTTTAAGATTCATGCTACAGAGAGCTCAAGAAGAAAAACTTTAGTGAGGGCTTAGAAATTCTTTCACTAGACATGTGTGTATGAAAGGCATCCTGACACACATAAGAAAACATGATCTTTTCTATCCTAAGGCTTGGAGTCAATTCATATAAACATGAATAGAAAACCATAAGTGCTATCACTTGGAGTGATGAATGAAATGAAAGCATTCATTTTATAGTGGACATTTGCTAACTTTCTCCTTGATTAGTCTTTTCTTTGGGCTAACAGTAGTAGTAACCCACTTCCTTTGAGTAGTTACCTATGCTCCACACTTATTTGAAGCTTCTGGAGAGGTTGATAATCCCAGCATCTCCTTCTCCACAGAAGCTAGAATATCACACCCGCCACAGAAACTGGAGTAGCTCATGTTTCTGTGTACACAATGTGATAGATGCAGGTGGAGTCCCATTGTGTGAAGCTATAGAAAAATCACAAACCTTCTTCAGGATATATGTGATCAAGGAGAGACAAAGAGAAAGAGGAGAAAGGAAAGAATGGAGAGTGAAGGAAAGGAGAAAGAGGAGGGAGGGAGAAAGGGAGGGAGAGAAAGGAGAGAGAGAGAGAGAGAGAGAGAGAGAGAGAGAGAGAGAGA
>CABHPH010152741.1:34259-55119 GCA_902168325.1 Peromyscus nudipes
GAGAGAGAGAGAGAGAGAGAGAGAGAGAGAGAGAGAGAGAGAATGATATTTATAATCTTAATTCAACTTTCAACTGTTTCTGAGATCAAAAACCAGTAGAAGCTGATCAGGAAATGTTGGAGTTTCCATATAAAATATCAGCATGTTACACTAGATGTTTATCAAAAGAAAACACTAGTTTAAAATTGAGTTTACCTTGAAATGAGAAAATTAACAAAAAGTTCCTAAAGGTATTCTGCGTATAATTGTGAAGAAGTGTGTGAATGCACATGAACATGTGTATTCATATGTGTGCATGTGTAGAGAGCAGATGTGAAGAAAAAGAATAAATGTGAGGTGTGGTAAAAATAAATATGCATACACTTGAAAACATGTGTTTTTATTTAAAGTAATAGGGCCAGTAAGATGGCTCAGTGAGTAAAGGCACTTGCTGCTGAGATTGATGACCTGAGTTCATTCCCTAGGTAGATATCCTTTGACTTCTACAGCATGCATGTTCATGTGTGTGCACATGTGTGTGTTCATGTTTATGTGCAGAAACAATGTAATGTAAATACATGCAATTAAAAATAATATTCAGGTGAAACATCCATGAGAATATATTATATCCTGCCTTCAAAAATTAATTTTTACTGAAAGTAGAACAAAATACAAGAAGCAAATAAAAGAAGCTATGGACAAGAGTTGGGAAATGAGTCATAAACACAATGCATAAAGTAAGATTAAGTGTTCATAGCTTTTGGGTCGCTTTGACTTTAGACCATGTACTTGAATGTTTTATGTATTTAAAAACAAGATGAAATATCTGGAGATATAGTTTCTTTTTTATAGGAAAATGGCTAGTTCTGTTCTCTCAAGAACCTCCAAATAATCCTAATTCTTAATCTGGTCAATCCCACTTCTACATGTTAATCTCGAATGAAAATAATACCAAATTCAACCATCAATCTGTTGTGACTTTTATCTTCCTTCACGTCATCACACCATTATCTATACTCTCATTTTGGAAACACTCCCTGGACTTTGAGATGACTGATTGTTCATTGGCATCCAACCCTTCCTTAGCCTATCTTTCTAGTCTTCCTGTGGCCACTTCTGTTTGTGCTCACTCATCACTAAGGCTCCTGGTTATAGTCCAGATCCTTTTACACCCTCTTACACAGATCAAGGTGTTGTAGAGGGTGTATTATAACTAACTTACACTCAACAAACCCACACCCACTCACAAGCATTATTACCAATATATTTAAATATTCAAAGTCAATATCTTTATTTTAGAGTACTTTTATGAATTCCATAAAAAAATTTCAACATTTGTTTGTGGCTGGTTTGAAATGAACTCCAAATTTAACATATAAATCAAGGGATTGTATATTTTTCTTCAGAGGTAAATCCCCCTGCACTTCCTACAACTTGTAAAGCTAAGTATGAGAGCTGATGTGGATATCTAGAAGTCATTCTCTTTCTTTTCTACCCTTGATTCTCAGGATTCCATCTGGTACAAGTCTGGGGAGTTTATAACAGTATCCCCTGATGTATATTCCCCTGGTCAGTAGCTGCCAGATTTCCTGAAAACCTGTTAGAAATACAGATTTTTCAGAACACAGATGTACCACATTACTAGAATCAAAGCCCTTGGAAGACTGAGGCTAGAAGATGACCAAGTATTAGTTCAAAGCCAGCCAACGTTATATAGCAAAACTCTGTCTCAAAAAGCAAAACACCAAAACAAACAAACAAAAGCCAGTTCGTGGTTGCTGTTCAGACTAGTAGGGAGAGCACAAATATTCATTGATTCTTTTATTCAACCAGTATCTATTTAGAACTGGTTACATGGTGTATATGATATTAGGTCCTGGGAATTCAAAAATTAGTATGGTTCTGGAATTTTCCTATGCAAAGTTTTTCGCCTAATCTGAAGATCTGGTAAATGGCCACATTTTGTAAGAAGTTAGCAAATAGAGAAATCTTCTGAAGGGAGCAAGCAAATTATTGTAAAGAATAAGGAGGAGAAGAATTTTAGGTTGACCTAAAAGAGACAGGCTGTGAAAAAAGACAGCTGGCAAACCATGTTCAGGTGAGTGACGGGGACAAGGACAGAGAGGGAGAGGGAAAGGGAGAGGGAGAGGGAGAGAGAGAGAGAGAGAGAGAGAGAGAGAGAGAGAGAGAGAGAGACTTGAAATGAGGCTGGCCAGACAAGGGAGGCCAGATAAGGGAGTCAGCTAAGTCACATAGAACAGTTTGCATTCTACTCAACCGCTGGATGATTGTAGCTACTCTTTGAAAAAACAGGGACAAAGTGATATGGGTGGCTCTATTTGTTTTATAATATTTTATTAAAGAGTGATCTGATTTATTGTGTACGAATGTTTTGCTTGCATGTGTGTATGTGCACCGCTGCCTGCAAAGGCCGGGGAGTGGCAAATCCATGGCTTTTGTGGTTCAGGATGGTTGTAAACCTCCTGTGGGTCCTGCGAACCCAGCCTGGTCCCTCAGGTGTTCTTAACTGATAAACCATCTCTCCAGCCACCAAGGGAGAGCTCTGTTGACCTCCAAGGTCAGGTCGTACAATCAACACTTGCTTTGTTTTGTTGTTGATGATGGTTTTCTTTTGTTAGAGGCTGGGGTCAGATCAGGGTGTCCATTTAGATGGTAAAAAGGAGCTTAGGGTTTCTATATTGACACTTTTAGCAGCGAAGTTCAGTGTTTCTTCAAATGTGTTTTCTTTTGTTGCTGTTGTTTGTTTATTTTTAAACCTGTGATCTCTATCATCCAGAGAATCAATTTGTGATGGTTTTCAGTTCTCTTGGCTTGGACATCTCATTCCCATATTGCTTTAATTTATATTATATTTTAAGCTTGATTTAGCTCCTCTGTTGTTCTCTTTCACTTATTTAAATGTAAGTGTGCTCAGCAGGTGGGTGACTATATTTGTCAAGCCACCCCCTGGTCTTCCTAAAAATGAATAAATAAATAGCTTTTATATGATGGAAAGATAAACTGTATAAATTAAGTGGATAAACTATTTCTCTCTTACAAAATGTCCTTTTTTGGATCTCTGTCTACTTTGGGGCTACTTTTATTGCTGTGTGGAATGAGAACAGAGTTGTGGATAATACACCTCGTAGTTGGTGTAATTGTAAGAGCTCTGGATTGCTGGGTAGTGCAAGGTTTTCTTCTGCATTATGTGGGCTGAAGGAAACAGATTAGATTCACAATGACCTGTCCCCAAAGAGGAGAGCTCCAGCTTCAGTTCCCTGTGAACTACTGGCAAAGCCTCGTAGACCTCACCTCTTATGAAGGGGCTCCCCTAGTAAACAAGTTCTAACCTGGATGCAGCTATTTCAGCTGCAGCCTTATTTCCAATTCAGGAAATGTTTTCCAATGCAAGGAAAAAATAAAGATATTCTAACTACTCAGAAGGAAAAAAGAAAACAAACAAACAGAAACAAAATGAAACAAAAACAACTTTGCTTTGTTCTGTTCCTGATGTCAAAGCAGATTGCCCAACTAATTAGGGCCCTGAGGTCTCAGCCAACTGTAGCTTTCCAAAGCCTTTGCCTTGACCTTATTTACAACGAGTAATCTATGAATCTATTCCAGTTATCAGCTGGGCTAATTCCTAGCTCAGTTTCTTTAACCAAACAGGCTTTCTTTAAAGTCACATATAACCAATTTAACCATCAGGGTAAGATTCCCAGCTCTGTGGATGGAATAGGAGGGTTTAAAATCTGTCTTGTGTGTAACTTTTGACAAGTAAATCAACCTCTCTTGGCCTCTGTCACTAGATTAGACCACAGGATATTCAGGTATTAAATTTCAAATAAGCAATAAATATGTCTTAATAAAAATATATCTCGTTTCTTATTTGTCCAGATTCAACTTGACAACCCTACTTGGAGCCTCAGTTTTGTTGGGTTCATAATGAGTAGAGAAAGAGAATTTACAATTCCAAAGAGAAAGTACAATTTATTCTGCTAGAGCATTGTGGCCACGGTGCTTTGCCACATAGTGAGCTCCTACTAATGCTTAGCTGCACTGTGGTTATAACCTTGTCTTCTGAGAAATAAAATTGGCTTCACAGGAATATTTGGATAGAGCTCCCCATATGTTGGGCACAAGGTAGACTCAGTACCAGGGACAATTTCACTGTATCAACATACTCTTTATTAGAAACAGCCAGACTCCAGAACTAAGTATTCTTCTCTAGTCCTCTAAGTGGTGTGTTATTCTTGTTGTCAAACAAGAAATGGGAATCCTAAGAGTTGGAGAAAATTGATAAGAAATATGGGTAGGTTTTGCTGGAGCTGGAACTGGTTTTATGAGATTCCTCTATTCTGATTTGCAATCCAAAATGAGAGAAAGCATTACTCAAAATAGATTTATAAGACTTCGCATTAAAGGGAAAAATACATTTATAGTGAGTATCAGCATCAGAAAATAATAAAAATGACAGTTTAAAAAAATCTATAATGGGCACTCGGGAGGCAGAGGCAGGCGGATCTTTGTGAGTTCGAGGCCAGCCTGGTCTACAGAGTGAGATCCAGGAAAGGCACAAAACTACACAGAGAAACCCTGTCTCGAAAAACCAAAAAAAAAAAAAAATCTATAATTGGCCATCAATATTATTTGATTTAATTGTCTCCCAATGAACTTATAACATTTATAGTTTTATTTATTTATTTGTTACAAATGATGGATGCAGTATAAAGCTGTGTCAAAGTCAGGAGTGAGACCCAATTGCTGTAGTCTCCTGGGACTGCTGCAGTCAAGTCCCTCATGATTAGATACTCAGGAAACAGAAGCGCAGCTTCTTCCAGGTGTGGATGCTGCAAGCCCAAGAACATCATGTATCAACACAGTTGCTCCTGAAACCTCACCCTAGTGTTGTTGGTTGTTTTTACTCTTTTGGGGGGCCCACCACCTAGCTCCCAAATAAATCACACATGGAGGCATAGTCTTAATTTGAATGCTCAGCCTTAGCTTGACTTAGTTTCTAGCCAGCTTTCTTTAACTCAAATTATCCCATCTACCTTTTGCCTCTGGGCTTTTCCCATTCTCTTACTTCTGTAAATCTTACTATTACTCCGTGGCTTACTGTGTAGCTGGGTGGCTGGCCCCTGGAGTCCTCCTCCTTCTCTGGTTCCTTTGTCTCCTCCTCCACTTCTTCTCTTCCCTTTTTTCCAGATTTCTCCTTCTATATATTCTCACTGCCTTCCTGCCCCAACTATCTCTCTTTCCTGCCTTGCTACTGGCTGTTCAGTTCTTTATTAGACCATCAGGTGTTTTAGACAGGCACAGTAACACAGGTTCACAGAGTTAAACAAATGCAATATAAGCAAAAGTAACATGCCTTAAAATAATATTCTACAACATTCTATTTTGGTTTTATCTTACCATCTATTGATGTGGGCTTGTTTATTTTCACATTAGTTCACAGTCTTTAAGAATTCACATAAATTCAATTACCACTTTAATGGGCCAATCTCCAAAGAGTCATTTTTATGACAGAGGCTTCTATGTATGAATTAAAGAGCAGTACACTTCAGTCCATAGTGCCAGATTTTCTAGTCTCTGGTGCTATCCATATTGTTAGCCACACTACCTTTCTGAAAGTACTTTAGAGATACTGCTGTTGTTATTTTTAATGGTGAAAGAAATATGTGATATATGATAAGAGAAATATTTACTATGACTATTAACTAATTTTTATATATAAAATGTAACAATTTGCATATACAATATTTACATACTTGGTTTCTGTTCCATTGCAACATCAATATAGTATCTTTATTGACAAAGAAAGGATCAGTCTCTGAAGAAAGATAGCTAATGAAATGACTAATTCATGTGTCAAGAAATATATGGAATTCAAAATCTGTTCCATCCATGGTTTAGAAAGACACAGTGATAAAATATGTAACTTTTCTTTTCTACTTGAAATTTTAAAGTGTAGATGTGGTCACTGTCTATAGGTCAAGCTAACCCCTATTTGTACCTACAAGAGGTTAGAGAATAGCTAAATTCTTGTGCTGAATGACTCAATGGATGATTCACGGGCTACTGCATAGGCTTGAAATCAGGTGGACTAGGAAACAGCCCGATTTGTAGGCATTTAGTAACAGCAGGGACCTAGAAAGAGAAGTGATTGAAGTAGCATCTGGAGAAAATCTGTAGGAAAATCGTAAAAAAACAAATCTTTCAACACTTAGTGAACGTAGGTAGAAGGAGTTTAATATGGACATCACTATAAATGATTTGAGCTTCAATATTGGTTTTTAAAAACACAGTCTGTACAGTGGTATTTTTATAGTCAGTGTCAAGCACAGTTGTTTTTAGTTACAGCTTGCATAACAGTTCAAGATAAATCAAAGTGAACTGTTCTCAAGGAAAAAAAAGCAGCACAGATTTTCTAATACTGTGATCATTGCTTTGGCCAAAGGCTACTTTGCACTACGTCTACATAACACCCATTTAACAAATATTTATTAAGTGTTGATTATTTGCCAAATACTGTCCGAGGTTCTGAGAATATATCAATGACTAAAACAGTCTCAGCCTGCACTATGTCTTTAGCATCTCCCAAGCAAAGCACTAACAACACAGGATGGTAGAGCTGAAAGACATAACAAGTGCATTCTCTGGATTCTGGAGAAGGGAAGTGGCATCGCCTGCTTACCTGGAGAAAATTAAGGTAGGTGTTTTTGCAAGATGATGGCTAAGCTCAAAACAAACACCAAATCGCAGGTCATTACTTCAGCTGGGAGGAAGAGCTTCTGAGACTCAGGCTATGATCTGCACACTGAAGGGTCACAAGTGCCCAGAAAGTGAAGCTACTTAGCACGATTGGACAACAGAATGGGAAATGAGGCTTCCAGTCTTCAGAATGGAAGAGTTATTAAGAGAATGTACATATAATGAAGGTGAATTTGGATTTCATCCAAAATATAATAATTGAGTTTTAATCACTTCAGAAGGGAGTGGTACGTTGTGTGGTGTGTGTGTGTGTGTGTGTGTGTGTGTGTGTGTGTGTGTGTATTGGAGGGGATGTTTTGAGCATTCACCCTGGGTGTTCACTCTAGGCACATATGGATTACCCAGGGTCCAGGATCAGGTGCTATGTCGGGCGTGGGATATCTGAGGGAAAAACAATCTATGTACACTATGCTCTTATGTCTCTTAACTTTATTCCGCTATGACAAAATTCCATCTATTCAGCTACAGCTCGGTCAGGCATTCAGGACAAGAATAAATCTAGATACACCAAGCTCTTTAACCATCTACTTTATTTCTCTGGATGAAATCCTGTCTACATAGTTTCAGTTCTGTCCTGACACTCAGTTCCTCTTTGTCCCCTCTTTTACTGCCCTCTCATAGCCCTGCTAACAACTAAGCTCTTGTGCTTCCAGCCTCATCTTCATCCTCTGTTTCTTCTCCCTCCATCTCTACTTGTTCTCTACTACTGGCTCTGATGAACTCTACAAGAGTTCTGCCTTACCATCTACATTTCCTCTGTGTTCTTCTCTTCTCCCTGGTCATGCTGTTCTGTTTGTCTACAGAAAAAGCCTGTTCCTTCTTCACCAGGCCACTCTGCCTCCTCAGGAATGTTGCTCCACCCTACCTTCCACCTTGATATGTAAAAACCTCTTTTGTTCTCAGTCAGTTGCTCAGGAGAGCCACTAGGCCTCAAGGCAAGGGGATGGTCTGAGCTTCATTAGCACAAGAAACATCCAGGTACTGGCTTGAACAAGGAAGTTCACACACACATTCTATGGGAATTGTGAGCACAAGAAATTCATAACAAGGCACAGCTGAATATTAAGCTGTGTAACATCAAATAGTTCATGCTAGATGGCTTGCCACTTGACTGATCCTTGGCCTGGTCAAGGTATAGCTTTGATATGCAGCTGGACTCCTTATAACATATTTTTGTGGCTCACCACAGGTGCAATGTATATAAAGCTGGATATGTCAGGAAGATGAGCTAAGGCTAGTATCCTAATGTAGGCATAAGATCATGTTAACCTGAATAAAAGCATAAAAGAAACCAACTGGTGGCCCTTTAAGGAGGTAATATTGATAGAGTGGTGATCGGGTCATATGAAGAAGGAGAAGTAGTAAAAAGATTGAATACATTCCCTAGTATTTTGAATTTGGCAAGTTGTGAGTCATGGTGCTAATAAGAACAAGGAACAAGTTGGGGCAAATGAGGTCAGTGGTTCTTTGTAGTATCTCAATGCATTCTTAGGTCAAATTCCCTGATGGCAGTTCAGATTGATGACTATAATAAAAGATGATAATCTAGGTAACTCAAATAACAGAAAGTTGTTTCTTACAGTTCTGGAGGATAGGAGATCCATATTCAAGGCATGAGCAACTTGGTATCTGGTGAATGTCTGTTTCCTGTTATTAGGTGACCATTCTTTTATGTATTCCCATGTATGGAGAGATGGGGAGCTCCTGGTGAGTGTCTGTTTCCTGTTATTAGGTGACCATTCTTTTATGTATTCCCTTGTATAGGAGAGATGGGGAATCTCTCTAGGACTTGCATAGCAAGGCAGACTTGGAATGAACACAATGGGCCTGCAGGTTACGATGGTCTCTATGTTAAAGATTCTCTGTTGCTGAAGTACTTAAGCCATAGGTCTATGATAAAAATGGCAAAGGAAATGATTCCGAATCACTTTAGTGAAGAAGCAAGGCCGTTCCTTGGTTCCCCAAGTATCTGTAATGATGGCTATGTAATGTTGCTAATGTCCTGATTAACAGCAGAAAAATATTACAGAGTAGGTGCTGCTTTAAAACCACTCACTTCATTAGAATTCTGGAGGCAAAAAGGTTCAAAGTCAAGACATAGGAAAATGTAGCATCTATGACTCTTTCTAGGTTACAGATGGCTATCCTTTCATTATATCTTCATACAGGGAAAGTTAACTACTCACAGAATTTTCTTATAAACACACTAACCCCATTCATGAGGCCTCTGTAGCCATAATCCTATCATTTCCCAAAGCCACCCCTCGAATTTCATCACAGTGTAACCTAGCTTTCCACAAATGAGTTTTAACTGAACTTAAACAGTCACCCATATTATTGCAAACACTGCACGTAATCTCAAGGCAATGTAGATAAACTTCCATTGTTCACAACTGTCAATGAAAGAAAGAAAGCTGGAGATGTAATTGAATATGGGGGCAATGTGCCCAAGCTAGTAACAGAACTTGGTGCCTCCAGTCACATGATTCTGGAGTTAAGGATAGAAGTAAGGTGCTATGGAGTTTTTTTCCCCAAGACTAAGGAGGCCATCTTGCTTTGGTCCAGTACTTCCTCACTATGCTCCCTTCCATATGTTTTGGAATGGTAATGTATTTCCTGTGCTATTATATGTTGGAATTATCTGGTCTGCATTTTGACTTTCATTTTATAGGGGATTACAGTTAAGAGATTGCATGAATCTCAGAAGAGACTTTGTACTTGGGACTTTTAAACATTGTTGAGACTGTGGTAGTCAATGCAGATTTTTGAAGTTGGACTAAATGCATTTTGCTTTATAACATTGTTAAAAGCTTATGGAGGCCCAGGAATGGAATGTGGTAGTTTGAATGTAATTGGCCCTCATAAGCTCATAGGGAGTGGCACTATTAGGAGGTGAGGCTTTGTTGGAGTAGGTATTGTATTGTTAGAGGAAGTATGTCACTGTGGAGGTAGGCTTTGAGGTTTCCTGTGCTTGAGATCCTATAAAGTGTCTCAGTTCACTTCCTGTTGCCTTCAGACCAAGATGTAGCCAGCACCATGTCTGCCTGCATGCCCTCATGCTCCCTGCCATGATGATAATGGACTGATTCTTTGAAACTGTAAGTAAGCCACCCCAATTAAATGTTGTCCTTATAAGAGTTGCCATGATCATAGTGTCTCTTCATAACAATAGAAAGACTAACTAAGACAGCAATCCTCCAACTTCCCTAACTGGAGGGAATGCTCTAGTAGGCAATGCTATTCACTGAGATAAGTGTGATGGTTATCAGTATATGTATATTATTTGACATCATAGGAGAGGATGAAATTATTTATATATATATATGTATAATGTTGTGCAGAGGAAGAAAATGTTTAATATTTTTAAAAATTCCACACATGAGAAACAACAAAAAGAGGAACAGGAGTGGCAAGATGCATAGAGGAAGATCAGAGAGAACAGCAACTGAGTATCAGAGAAGCTGTTTCCTGGTTCTGAAGATCATAGGCAAGGCCACCTTCAGCCACTGTGATGAAATGAATGACCTGAAAGCTTTACTGACCATCCAAATCTCTTCACCATCGGGTTGCAAGAACAGATGGAAGTGTCTATAAAATCACTGAAAAGAGGTCTTGAGGTTAGTAGAATGGTCTTATGTCTCCAGAAGGAAACTGAATTCTAGTCTGTCATTAGATTACATAACTAACTAACTAACTAACATTATTTACAAAATAATTCTTGAAATTGATAAAATCTTTAATATATTCATTTGTTTCTTTGCTTTTGAGACAGGATCTTACTCTGTAACCTACTTAGCCTGGCCTGAGACTTAACTCTCCTTGACTTAAGTTCTCAAAAATGAGGATTATTGGTATAAGTCACCATGTCCACATAGTCTTTAATAATTCATCATATTTTAGACTCTCCTATTTCTATCTCAGATTACCTCTATTTCTATCTTGGATGCTTTTCAACAAATAAATTCTCACAGCCATCATAACAATGTTTATGAAAAAAATTACTGGATTCTAAGTGCCAGACAAAATGACCTGTATGCATTTACTAAATTCAATCATCACAAAAATCTTTTAAGATTATATAACTCTTGGTAACTGATATTCAAAAGATTTAGTGACTTACAAGAGGTCATATGGCCGTCATCACCATGGAGATTGCATTGGAAGAAAAATCTGCCTGACTCTAAGCATGAGTTCTTTATATTTGGTCTGTGACTGTATCTCTGCTGAGGTACAGACCTTTGGTTTTGCATTTCAACTGGAAGGTTTGTGTTGTGTTCAGGATCAATTTTAATCTTGTGAAATCAAGGAATATATTGTTACATTTCATTCATCAAAATTACATAATGCCCTCATCTTGTTAAATAGACAATTTCCATTAGAGAAAAAACAAATTCACACAGTATTTCTCTCCTGTGAATTTTTTTAAAGAGCTAATTGATTCATAAACAAAATTAAATAAAACCACCCATCGTCAGTCAGGTCATGTTGTTCATGTCAATCAATTCTGACCTGACCGAAGTAGATACCATCCATTGGGATGGTGTTCTCATTCACCTACAAGAGGCAATCATGGATGAACAGTTATTTGCTAGAGATAGTCAGTGTTTCAGTATCTGGGTTCTATTCATGGATAATACCAGTATCTTTTTGCTTTCCTTAAATTTTAGATTTCTCCCTCATGTCCTTAATCACCTACCTGCAATGGTGGTGATCTTCAGGCATAATCATACTCTTTTTTCACCCTGAAAAGCAAGGCGTTCAGTGGTGCTTCCTCCCAGAAAGCAATAGCTGTTACCATTTGTCATGGGTTAATTTTTTCCTTTTCCCCAAAAGATAATAATGTGATGATTTCCTAACCTTGAGTACCTCACAATATAACTTGTCTTATTTAGGAAATAGACCCATTGCAGGTATAAATACTTATTAAAGTAAAACAATGCTGGAGGAGGTGGAGTCAGAATTCAGTGTAACTGAAATCTTTCTAAGATTATCTTACTAACATACAGAGGTAATGAGACCTGAAAAGACACCAAATGGTTTCCGGAAAACCATCCCAAATGGTTTAGTCCATTAAGGCATCTATAGAATAAGTACTTGATACTGAAAAATTTATATGAACATAAATTTATCTCCCATAGTTCTGCAGTCTGATAAATGCCAAAGCAATGTCCTAGCACATCAGATATTTGTCAGGACACCAAGTTGATTTGGAAACTGTCACTTTCAGCTCCCAAGTTCTACCTTCCAACATTATTGCCCTGGAAATTAGGTTGAAGAATAGCTTTTAAATGGTCATAAATATAAAAGTCATACAAGAAGTCATGGACAAGGAATGAGGCAGTTTTTTTCCCCTATATACTTCAAAGAAAGATAGCCCTAGTGATCCCTTGGTTTTCAAATTATACCCTCTGTAACCGAGAGATAGTAACCATTAATTGTTTTAACTCACACAGTTCATGTTTTTTATTGTTATTACAACAGTCTTAGAAAATCAATTTATACATGGTGTTTGGTCTCACAATGAATTTGCCTCATGGAGTACTCTGAAAGGTTCTTGCATTTTTATTTCTATTTTTATTTCTTGAGACATTGTTGTGCTCTCTAGCTCAGGTCTACCAGAATTTGCCATGTAGCCTAGGTTTGCCTTGGATTTTTAACTGTCCTGTCCCAGTTCTTGAAATTGTAACTATCCTGAGTCCTGGATTATAGTATATACCCTGTATCTGGCATAGAGCCAGATAGCTCTCCTGAATGCTGGGGTTACAGCATGTACCCCATGTCTGACAGGAAGCTCTAATCATTTGAAATTGGCTGAGAGAGAAGACTGACTTCAGGTCACACTCTAGAGTGCTGGGGTTCCAATATGCACTTTTGTGTCCAACACGCAGCTGGGTCATTCTCCTGAGTACTGGGCTTACAGCACGTGCCCCTGTGCCTGGCATGGTACTCTACCCATTTAAAATGAGCCATGAGAGAAGAGGGACTTCAGTTCACACCATCTGATCTTCTGTCACAGGAATGAATATATATATACGTGTGTGTGTGTGTGTGTGTGTGTGTGTATGTGTGTGTGTATTCCTGATGAATGATCATATTTCCCTTGCTTAAATTACTAATAACATAATATACCTGTATAGACATAATTGGAATGTGGGAGGTATATACCACCTGCTGTCCTCTAGAACTTAAATATTTTCCTGAAGAAAGATTTTATTAGTAAAATTTATTAGTAAAATACCCAAGTCTCTAGTAATGAAATTCTTTATGATAAATATTTTAAAAACAAATAGCTCTAGATTGCTTAAAATAAAAGTGATTAATTGCTATATTATAACATCACATGGGTGGGTCAAATCTTAGAAGCACCTTGACTGAAAACTAAATTTATCTATTTAAAATTAGTATCCTATAGTCAGACTTGGTATACACTTGCCATCCTCATATTTTTGAGAGAGAGAGAGAGAGAGAGAGAGAGAGAGAGAGAGAGAGAGAGAGAGAGAGAGAGAGAAACTCTTGTTCTGTCTTTATTCAAGGTTGTCTCTGACCATGAGTTCAATTCTCTCCTGGGCAAGAAGAGAAGAAGACGTTTCCAGGTGTAAGTACCAGGAATCTTGCTAAGGACAGGAGAAACATAATACTTTGGTAACCAAACTCAAGTTAAGGAAAAATAATAGGTTTGCTTGGGTTACCTGATCATTTTTTTCAATAGTATCTTATCTACAGGAGCAGAAAACTTGCCTCTAGAGCATAGGAACAGGCCATGCCTTAAACTGAGGAGGAAAGGGTTGATCTTAGGAAGGTAAATGCAGTGCTCTGGGTGGTATAAGGGTATAATTGCTGCTAGGAAGACAGGCAGATACTATCCACAAGTCAAGACAAACTTAATTGAATGTGCATCAGACAAATTTCATTTCTCCAGAGAATTGGAAATGTTTCATAGATGTATATTTCTTGCATAGGTCTAAAATAATAG
This sequence comes from Peromyscus nudipes, assembly GCA_902168325.1. Taxonomy (NCBI): domain Eukaryota; kingdom Metazoa; phylum Chordata; class Mammalia; order Rodentia; family Cricetidae; genus Peromyscus; species Peromyscus nudipes. The sequence goes on from CABHPH010152741.1 coordinate 47,989, forward strand.
AGAAAGCGGAGAGAAAATAGACAACCATATCCACTGATTGTAATATTATAAGCTAACACAAAGTTACTGTTAGTGAGAAATTAAGATGTAAGTAGATTGGAAAGAACAGTAATCCCTGAATGGAAATCGTGAAGAACTCAGAGCAGAGCAAATGAAAATGGAGACTTAGCCATTGCCTTGGTAATCACCAGGACTAGGTGTTTGGTAAGGGAGGCCAATGAGCACAAAGAATTTCCAAAGTGATTTCTGTGGGCATTAAGAAAAAGTGTTGCACTTACATAAGGCAAGAGCTGATGGTAAAAATGTATGCAAGATGAAGGGGTAGAGAACTCCGTTTTTATACATTGATTTTATAATATTAAAATATAGGAAAATCAAGATATTTTAAATACATTCACACAGCACACACACACACACACACAGATTCTCATTAAGTCAGGAGAATAAAATGGTGATCTCTTGATCTCTTGGCCATGCTTACCTTGTAGCACAAAGAATTTGAAAATTAAGTTTTATGTAGATTATTAATTTATCCTTTGCCTCAAACCATAGAAATCTTTCACTGAAATTATTTCACTGAAAAATTTCCCTGAACTCCGTATTTTCTGCATATTTGTATTTTGTGCCATTCTTTGGTTTTAGACCCCAAGCTCCTTGGGGTAAGGACTTTGTCATTAATTTAGTGCAGCTGAATATATTACATGGTGCCATGTGTATTTATAGAGCTTTGCTAAGTAATGATTCAGATTTGGTAATCAGCACTCGCAACCATCATGTGGTTATGCAGATCAACACTTACTATGCAAAAATCATTTCTATAGGGCAGATGTGCTGGTCTCCTTCTTAGTAAATTTTTAGATCAGTAAATTTCTTGCAATGTAAAAGTCAATTTAGGATGATGCCTTTGATTGTCTTCTTGTTACCCATAGCAACTGAGAAAGCAGTACCTTTCTCCACTTCTGGCTGATGAAGGTTAAAAACACCAGTGGCTTTTAGCAGCAATGTGATCCAGCAATTCAAATAAAACAAAATGCCTTTTCTGGATCAAATAGCTTGGAGACATCAGTTCACTAAGTCAGAAATTTATATTTAAAATACTTTAAATATTTATAATATGGTCATTCATTATAGTTCCTGCACTGAATTATACTGAGATTCTCCCAGAAATTGGAAGGGATCATTTTACTACATTTTTGGAACATAAAAGCTGCTTCTCAACTTTGGAATTTTCTCTAGTCCAATTGATTTATTTTAAAACATGAGAAATACCGGTCTTTTTTCAGTCTTAAAATATTATGACTATTTGTTAAATTGAGTAGATATGTATTAAATGCTAGATTTTATCAACCTAACATAGATACATATTCAAGTCAGGAAGAAAGGAGAAGAGCAGAAGTTGTTGGTAGTGGAAAGAAGGGAAGGAAATTAGGGTAAGATGAGATTTTGGGGGGAAACTTTTGATTTCTGGACTATAGAATGTGACAACATGACAACATAAATTCCTTTAGCAGGAGGCACGTCCTTTCCTAGTGAAATTCAATTTCACGTTTTCATTTTTTCACATCCTTTTAGTGAAAATTTTCCGTATCTTTGTCCACAACTTCTTAGCCCTCACTCTCTCCCCGCATTTTTCATAATTACCACCACGACACTGAAGTCTTTGTTCTGGCAATTGATTTGCAGATGATAGACAACCATAACCCAGGTTTTTTTTGAAGCTTGTAATTAAGTGACATTATATTATTCATCCTCCTCTGCTCCTAAATTCCTCTTAGCAACAACATGAGTATGTTCAAGTATCTGTTTACATTCTGGGACACACATATTTAAATATCGGTGCCACGGGAAGTATTCACAGAGTGATGGCAGTTCTGCCGTACTGGCTGTTGGACTGTCAAATATCCCAATCCTGCTCTTTTTTGTTTCCCTTGCCCCATGCACTGTGGGAAGGGCTGGACGGGAAGGGGCTGTAGAGAAACAGTCACTGGTGGGAGTGTATTTGTGTGCTTAAATTTCCTCTCATGTTCTTCTTTGGAATCAACAAAAAACCTAAACATTTCTTCACTATTACAATGGTTTTCCTCTTTCACTTGTTTTTATTGAAATTTCAAAAGACATACATGAAGGAACACGTGCTGTTTATTTGGAGTTTGTTTTGAAATGTTAGTCTTTCTGAACTTGATGAGTGTGACTAAACTGAAAATGAAATCAGAGCCCATGATGCCAGGACTGAGATCATGACGTACAGAATTATAAGATTCACTGGCACACAGTGCATTTCTCCTGGTCTGACATAACTTAATTAGACAGAAGATTACTGCAGTTGTGTTACATTAGAGATATAAGGAGAAACCTTGGGAACTGATACTTTAAAACTGGACTCCAACTCCAGAACAGGTAGACCGAATTAGCAAACAAAGGGAAGAGAACCCCAGCAGGGATCTGACTCCTGTCCCTCTGGACAATCCCATCATGTTCTAGAGGCTCTTGCAATACTGTGTCTCATTTATGAGCAGCTTCCTAAAGAAAATTACCTAAGTAGTACCACTGTGTCTTTGCGCTAAATGTGTTAAGGCGTCAACCATTCTTTCATAGAGTTCACAAAGCTATAAAATTATGGCAGAAATGTTCCAATTTGTTACTTTTACTGGACAGAATGCTAACATAGGATTGGGTAGGAAATATTTGTGTTACTTCAGAAATGACAAACCTGAAAGGCGAGGAGTTACAGTGCTTCATTCAAGCTCATAGTTGAATGGGTTTTAGGAATTTAAACATTCTCTAAATATAGGTGCAAGTTTCTACATCAGGACCATTGCTGCTTCCAGTGCTTAAAAATTTCTATCATTTATAACACTAACACAGAATTATTTTGGAATAACTAAAAAACAGCAGTATAAGAAATACATTTTTTGTAACATTCTCAAAAACATAAGCCTGCAATGGTCATTTGTAACAGTTACCCTGTGGGGATGGAATGATCGTGGTTTTGATATTCCTTACACTTTGCTCATTATCACAGAGAGGAGGTGAGAGGAGGTATTGAAGAGTAGAACTACTCTAATTTTAAAAAATGGCTTCCCCTCAGGTGAAAAATAAAAGAACCAAATTTTAAAATTTCTTTGCCTTCATTTTCTCCTCTCTCTTACACACTCATATTTATAACATCATTCTTAGGTAAACTTTCTGGGTCATGTACTCTTAAATGGTAAGTCAAGGTCTGGTGATGCAATCATCAAGCCCATCCATTGTTACAATGTTGATTTTAGTAGGTAAACATAGGTCACCGAGCCTTTTCAACTTCATATAGTAAAACAGGTAATATACAAGTTTCAAAATACCCAGATGCATGCACACACACACTGAGTGGATTCGGCCTCTAAGACTGATCCCTGAGACCTCCAGTTTCATGGCTAGTCCTGGATGCCAGCTCAGAATTTCCAGACATCATGGATATTGAACGTGTGTATGTTTGTTTGTACGTAACTCTCTGTGGCCTATCAGCCAACAAGCATTTGTGAAGTACATGTGGTTGTGCCACCGTCTACACAGGTAACTTAAGCAAAGAGCAGCTCATCAAGTTGGATTGGAGGATCCAGTCAGAATTCCATGTCAGAGCCAGAGAATTCCTTTGTCCTATTTTGGCTGTTGACTTACCTGTCTTTCTGCACAGCTTGATCTCTTCCTGTGTCTTTCACAACTCTCCTTCTCTGCTCTTTATCTTTTCACTTCCTTATGGAAATGCTGTGGTAGATATCTAGCAGTAGATTCTCTTTGTCACATGGTAACTCTAGTATTAAAAAAAAAAAAAGACTGACAAAATTGTTTCCAGAGTGGTTGCTTTATCTTATGATCTCAACACTGTATAAGAATTCTCATTTTTCCACTTGCTTGTCAACACATTGTATAATCCAGTCTTACGGAGATTTATACCTAGATTTTCTTTTAGGACTTTTTCTGGTTTTAGTTCTTACTTTTCTGTCTGTCATCAAATTCTGACTCAATTTTAGGGTTCAACTTTGCCCTTCTGTCTGTGGATATCCCTTTCTCTCAGCCTTGCTTGCTGGAAAGATCGCAGGCATTTTTTGTTTAAGTATTTAACTTTTATCAGCCTTTTAATTAATAATACCAGATATTATGAATACTACACAAAATGTTTTTAGGACATACACATGCATGCACGCTCGCACACACGAGCATATATATGTATATATGCATATATGGACACGTGTGTGTGTGTGTGTGTGTGTGTGTGTGATTATTCATACCCATAAAATGTCATAGCTAAACCCATTGGTTTGCACAATGAATGCATGGTAATTTAAAAATTCTATTCCAGCAGAAGACGGATTATCTGGGAATTCAGAACAAGAAACTGTTTTAAGGAGAGTTGTACAGGTTCCACTGTAACATGTAAACAGAAGTCAAGGAATTAAAAGATGAAGACCAGTAAGTTTTAGAAAATATTTGCAAGAACTCGATTTGTTTCAGAAGTGTTTACGAGATACACACCCACCCACCATGGCAATGCTTTCCAGAGAGCTGCTGATGAGAAGGAGCAACAGTTGAGGTAGGGGAAAGCTGACTCCTGAAATGTGAGTCACGTGTTTCAGAAGTAACAGTCCTACAGGATAAAGAAAGACAGTATTTGGAAGAGTAGTTATTAGTGAAGAGAAACAAGGTGTAGGGGAAAGAACAACTTATACAAAGTACATAATAGCAGGAACTCCCAAAGGGCCCAGGCTTTGGAGGAGCTCTGTAGTCAGAACCCATATATTCTTAGGAAACTTTACAGTAACAGCCAAGACATTAAACATCTTGGTCAATAGATAATTAAGTGTGGTATCTCCAGCATGAAATATTTATCAATAACTAGACACTGAACGGGCAACTACTACTCTGAGGAACAATCTTCTAACTGTTATGCTAAGTTAAAGAAACTGGTTACAAAATGCTCTATGCTAAACAGTAAATCAACAGTTTCAGCAACCTAGATGCCCCTCAACCGAAGAATGGATAAAGAAAAGGTGGTACATATACACATGGATTATTACTCAGCTGTAAAAAACAATGACATCATGACATTTGCAGACAAACGAATGGAACTAGAAAATATCCTGAGTGAAGTAGCCCAGACTCAGAAAGACAAGCATGGTATGTACTCACTCATAAGTGGATATTAGATGTAAAGCAAAGGATAACCAGACTACAACCTGCAGCTCCAGAGAAGCTAGGAAACAAGGAGGACCCTAAGAGGGACACATGGATCACCCTAGGAGGGGGAAATAGATGAGTTCTCCATGAGTAAACTGGAGATGGGGCACAATAGAGGATAGGGGATGGGGGATGATGAGAGAATGGGATGGTTGAGCTGGGAAAGGGACAGAGTGGGAGGGTAATGAAAGAGATATCTTGATAGAAGGAGAGATTATGGGGTGATGGGTGCTAGGGAAATTCCCAGGAATCCACAAGGATGATCCCAGATTAGACTACTAGCAACAGTGGTGAGGATGCCTGAACTGGCCTTCCCCTGTAATCAGATTGGTGACTCTTCTAAGTGTCATCATAGAGCCTTCATCCAGTAACTGATAGAAGCATATGCAGATATCCACAGCCAAGCACCAGGCCGACCTCAGGAAGTCCAGTTGAAGAAAAGGAAGAGGGATTATAAGAGCAAGGGGGGGGGGTCAAGATCATGATGGGGAAATCCACAGAGACAACTGAACCAAGCTCGTAGGAACTAACTAACTTTAGACTGACAGCTGTGAAGCCTGCATGAGCCTGGACTAGACCCTCTGCATACAGGAGACAGTTGTGTAGCTGGGTCTATTTGAGGGGCCCCTGGAAGTGGAATCAGAATCTATCCCTGTTGCTTGAGCTGGATTTTTGGAGCCTATTGCCTATGGTGGGACGCCTTGCTCAGTCTTGATTCAAGGAGGAGAGACTTGGTCCTGCCACAACCGAATGTACCAGACTTTGTTGACTCCCCATGAGAGGCCTTACACTTTTGGAGGAGGGGATTGGGAGTAGGTCAGAGTGGGGAGGCCGGGGGGAGCAGGAGGAGAAATGAGAGGGGGATCTGTGGTTGATATGTAAAATGAATAAATTTTTTTATTAAAAAAAAAACAGTTTCAGGAGATGAGGACTCCCAACTAATGGGATCCATTTCAGGGTGATATTCTAATATGAGATGAATTGATTGCTTGGACAGCTCCATAAATGTCCTAAAATTGATTGAACTGTGTTCATTACAAAGGCAAAATTCTGTTATGTTAATTATATCTCTGTACAGCTTCTAGAAAATATGCAAGAGAATATGAAGTCAACAATAAAATTCATCTATGAATTCAATATCCAGAGAAGGAACTAGAGAAAGACAGCAGATCTTACAGCCAGTCATATCTGTGTGCAAATCCTATTTGCTAATACAACCTCAAGAAAGCTCTTAAATTTCTTTGAATCTTTTTCCATGTATAAATGGATACATTAATTACCATAGAAAAACTCCTGCAACCAATTGCTGCTACCAATAGTGTCTGATATACGTAAATATGAAAAATGTATCAGGTACAATGGGTCTGGTGCTGGCTCATCACAGTCAATGACTCTCTTACTGACTTGAAAACCCACATTCATTTTGGATTTTGGCTCTGCTCTTGTCTAAGGCAAAAACTCCATTCAGGAAAGCTAGACAGTAAAGATCTCAGGCTTCACAAGCCCTGAGGCCTCTGTTGCAATTACTAGGTTATGTAGTCATATGATGAAAGAAATGCAATGTGTAGATGAAGGGACATGGCTATGCTTCAGCAATGAGCCTTCCATACATACCGAGTCCACAATTCAGTCTTGTGATCCACCAGCATCCAACTAGCAACCCCGGGAAAGTCGGAGGAAGTAAACTGCTTCATAAAATACTCATTAATTATACCTACAAAGATGCTCTTATATACTCAACATCATGTTAAATTCCCTATAAAACTTGGCATACAAATTTCATTATTTTTAACATAAGCACATGTAAGTAATTCCTGTACTGCATTGTTCAGAGGATAAGTAAGAATATGAATCTGTACATATTCAGTACAGACACAACCCTTTACAAATAATTTTTCTCTGAAGTTAGTTTAATTC